>NBIV01000065.1:0-286246 GCA_003194525.1 Gracilariopsis chorda
TGCGCGGGCAAGCTTCATACACCCCGATTCGGGAGATCACGCAACCATCCGTTGCAACCCCCCGCTTATGCGGATAGAAACCCCCGTCAACGGATGAAGCACTCGTTGTCGAGGAAACCAACCCACCGCCCAAGGCGGAAAACTAACTGGGGAGTCCTCCCCTTTGGAGAGGCGTCCTCAAGAACAAGGCTGTTGGCGCCCGAGGCGTCCTCGCCTCGCTCCTCGGTGAAAGTCCTCTCGAGGAAAGACACCGCTGACGCGGACTCTGCGCACCTCGGTGTGTTGCGTCGCCCGTGGATACAGAGTAAAAATCCCGGATTCCCCGGTAGAGTCTTGGTCTTGGCCAAGCGCAATTATAAGGTCTATGCCGACCTTGCCCTTGACCCCCAGTTTATGGTGAGGTTTCTCACCGTCCTGGATACAGGTGCAGGCCCAACTTTGTTGTGGAATCATTGTTACCACCCCGCTTGTGCGGTCGCGTATCCGCTCTGACGCGGTCCCCGACATTTCGGATGCAAACAACAATCCGTTACAAACGGTGGGCACAGTGGACCTCGTCGTGAGACTTGGTACCTTCTGTGGTGAAGTTGGACTTCATCGTTTGCCGTTCATTGGCAGCACCAGTGATACTGGGATGTGATTACTGCGACAGATTTGTCGACGCAATCAGGCCCCGCCTCAGGCGTGTAGAACTTGACGACGGATCGTCGGTTCCAATCGTTCGCCGCCCGCTAAAGCGGTCCTCTCGGAAACAAGTTCCGCTCCCTGCTGCGCAGGAACCACCGCCCGCGTCCCGCGAGTCCACCAAGCTCCGCGTCGCTGCCTCGGTTTTCTATACGGCTGAGTCCCAAGTCTGGGTGCAGGTAAATTCCCGTCAACACGGTCTTCGGTTTATACAACCCCTCGCCTCGTTGTACGAGAAATCCCAGCTGGCGCTGGCTAATGGAATTGTCTCCATTTCCCCGATGTTCCTTTCCGGATATTGGTTGCCAACCTTGGCAAACACCCCCAGTATCTGGTCAAACACCAAGTAATTGGGAGTGTAACCCCCCATCCTATGGGAATGCTGCCAACAAAGATGACAGCCGCCGATGTACTCGGAGTTACCACCTCTTCTGAGTAGTTCGCCCCGCAATCTGAAGACGTCAAGTCTAAGGAGGGGGAGGAAACGGCTACTTCAGCGTCGAACATACCGAGTAACTCGGAATTGCGAACCACACCTGTTCCACAGGACAATGCTACATCGAGCAACGACCGGATTGATCCGGAAAAAGCACTTGAAGCGCTGGACTTCAGCCACGTACCAGAGTCGCACCGCGACAAACTCCGTACTATGTTACGGGAATTCACCACAATGTGGGATGGCTCGCTTGCCGAGATTAATGCAACGGAACACCGGATCGATTTAATCCCCGGTGCGCGACCGGTTGCAAAACCCCCTTACAGGGCAGGTCCGAAAGCTCGGGAAGAGGACCAGTCCCAAGTGGACAAGATGCTCCGCACAGGTGTGATTGAGCCCGCTCAATCACCCTGGGCATCCCCAGTTGTACTGGCTTTAAAGGCCGACGGAACCTGAAGGTTCTGGGTCGACTACCGCCGGCTCAATGCCGTGACTGTTAGGGACACGTACCCCATCCCTCGTATGGACGAGTATATTGACTCCCTTGGAGACGCCACCGTGTTCACGGCCCTCGATGCCAATTGGGGATATTGGCAAGTACCTGTCAGACAGGAGGATCGCGACAAAACCGCATTCACCTGCCACGCAGGAACGTACCGCTTCAAGTGGATGCCATTTGGATTAACCAACGCCCCCGCCACCTTTCAGCGTGCAGTAGATATTCTACTCAACCGCTTTAAGTGGCGGAGCTGTCTGGTCTACCTTGACGATATTATCATCTTCTCCAACTCGTTGGACGACCATTTCACTCACGTCAGAGACGTGCTGACCGTACTCCGCGATGCAGGAATTACCCTCAAGTTGAGGAAATGCGAGTTTTTCACAGATACTGTGAAGTATCTGGGTCACATTATCCGTCCTGGACGGTTAGCGATCGAGAAAGCTCGAGTCAAATCCCTCGTTGAGGCGAAAGAACCCCGTACTCAAACGGAACTGCGCTCCTTTCTCGGGCTGTTCAACGTCTATCGACGGTTTATCCCGAACTTTTCGGATACTGCGGCGCCCCTAAACACGCTGTTGCGAAAGGGGAACCCCCCAAAACTGGGAACATTTACGCCCGAGCAATCGGAAGCTTTTAACTCCTTAAAGGAGGCTGTCACATCAGCACCAATCCTACATCTCCCAAAACTTGGGTTGTCATACTCTGTAGATACAGACTCGAGCGACTACCAAGTCGGGTGTGCTCTTTTCAAACCACCCCCGAGGGGGAACGACATCCAATTGGTTATTGGTCGCGCTCGCTCAATGTTCATGAGCGGAACTACTCCGTATCGGAGAAAGAGTGCCTCGCCGTCGTATGGGCGATGACCACTCTGCGCCCCTACCTTATGGGAGTTCACTTCACCGTGTACACGGATCATTCCTCATTGAGGTGGTTGATGAATATCTCCGACCCGTCGGGACGCCTCATGCGCTGGAGACTCCGCCTCGCGGAATATGACTTTCAAGTCATTTATAAAAGGGGCGCGCAGAACACCCAAGCCGACGCTCTGTGGCGGTTACCCACAAGTGGGAAAGCACTCCCAACGGAGGATGATGAAGTCCCATGTTTCATGGCCATAGACCCGGATGATCCGGAATGTGCCGTCGAGGCTGGGCCAGAAACCTGGGACGAGGATGCTGATTTTGACGAACTACTCGCATCGCGAGATAAATCTGAGAACCCGTTACCGGGAAACTTTGTACCAGGATCACCGGAAGAAATGATCCGAGAACAATTCGGCGACCCATTCTGTACGAGGATTCGTGCCCGTATCAACGGTGGTGAAGATCTCCCTTTCGGGGTAAACGACAAAGGCTACCTCGTAAGGAAGGTCGAAGCCCGCCCACAGATTGTGGTACCACATTCCCTGCAATCGCGGGTGTTACATCTATCACACTACGCCCCCATTGGAGGTCACCCAGGTGGGAGGAAACTCTACGTAACCCTGCAAAGGGATTTCTATTGGCCCGCCATGGCGGTGGATTGCTACGCAACTGTGCGGTTTTGTAGCGAATGCGCGAAGAATCGCGTCAAGCTCCGCAAAAATGCGAAGAAGATGAAACTATTCCCCGCAAGGGCGCCACTCGAGTTTATCGCAATTGATCTTCTCGGACCACTACTCACCACGAAACGTGGAAACAAGTTTCTACTTGTCATCACCGACCGCTTTTCTAAGCTGGTACGGACTGTCCCTCTTCGGAGGATAACCGCTCTCACGGTGGCCCAGGCTCTGGTGACGCACTGGATTTTTGTCTACGGTCCCCCTGTGGAGGTGCTCTCCGACAACGGGAAGCAGTTCGTGAGCAAGTTCTTCCAGGATGTTTGTCGCATCCTGGATGTCAAGAACTTGTTCACGACTAGCTACCACCCCCAGTGTAATGGGCAAGTTGAACGGTTTAACCGGACGTTACTCGCGGCGTTACGTTCCTACGTCGCTGACCACCCAACGAATTGGGATCTCTACGCTGATGCGGTAACCTACGCGTACAATACGCAGGTACACCGGACTACCGGAGTTTCGCCATTCGAGTTGGTTCTATCTAGAACACCCCCGCCTGTGGCGCTGGAACCCCAAGCTACCTTGGACAATTTCCCATCTGTGGGTATCTACCGGCAGCAATGGAAGCAATGGCTTTCCAAGCTGGTCCCCGCTGCGCGGAAGTCTATGGCACGGGCCCAAGCCGCTTACAAGCGGGATTTTGACGCTCGCTTGCGAGGAACAACCCCCCCGATTCGGGCAAATATCTACGTCTTCATCAGGAAGGAGTACTACAACCCGGAACGGGAGAAGCGTCACAAAACCCTCGCCTGTAGCGGATGGACCCTCAAGGTCATCTCTGTTAACACCGACACTGTCGTGGTAGAGATGGGTGACACGCACGAACGGATTTCCCGTGATCGTGTTGTCCTTGCCCCTCCTCCCTCGTCAGAGGTAGTCCTGGATCCAGGCAACCCCGTTTCTACGGACTCTGCAACACCGGAACGATCCGGGAGTACTAGACCTATGGTACTACCACACCCCAGCCGGGGACTCTCAGACCTACCGACTCTGTCGGACTCACCGGCTCAGCCGGGTAATTCGGGCCCCTCAGCGCCCGCCCCTACCACGTCTGCCCCACTGGCGCGCATCTATACCCGCCAGGCGGGGAATGTTATCCCTTATCCCGCCGCTCCGTCTAAGGAGGGGGAGGAGAACACTCGTTTTCGAGGAACGATATCGCCGTCGCAACGGGAAACATACCGTAACATACGGAACACTGACCGTGGAGCACGGAGTATGTCACGCGACACTAATCCCCCGTTCCCGGGCAGTGCTGTGCAACAGGAACCAGACGCACAGGCCCCGCAAAAGCGGCAAGTACACCGTTTGTCACGGGAAAAACGAGAAGCCTCCCTCCAATACCGCAGCAGCGGAAATGCAATCGCCCAATCCATCCCCGGAGGCATCGCCACAAACGCGGAAAATATACCGTGCTACACGGGACGTTGAAGCACAACTACCGCACATCCCTGTCAGGGAAGGATCCCCGATAAGGGAGTATGGTGACGATTGCCCCCAATCCTCTGGGCAGAGCGATGCATCGAAGCCGCCACTGGCGGATGCCCACGCGGAAGCGGTTCAATCAGGTCGATCAGACCCGCGCCTTGCGGAGAAGGGGCGCTTAGATACGCCGGTCTCACAGGGAAATACCCACACCCCTCTTGGGGAAAAAGGCAGCCAAACCGCAGTCGAAGCTTCAGGCCCTGGCGCGCAAGCGCCGGAAACGCCTCCCGTCGTCAACGGAATCGAAGCCCCCGCTCCGGGGAATAACTTGCGCCCACCCCCGCAACGCTGCGGCGAAGAACCGAGGAACTCGGGAATAACGCGCGCCATCGCATGCTCGAAACTGGTCGTACCGGACGCTGCTCCTCCTCATGGAGATGGTGCACTGCGCTTAGCGGCAATTCCCCTGAAAAGGGTGTCATCGGCACCTGCCCGGCACCCCCCAAAGGGGAATTTTGACCAAAATACCGGCGTACCGAAGTTAGCCCCAGGCAACCCGTCAGTAGCCGGGGACACCACGGCATCGCCGGAACGTATGGTGTAGAGCGCTCGTGCGCCTTGCAGGGAGGCGGTTTGCCACCCAATCACCGTGTCGCACGGGACCCCCCAGGGGATTGTGGAAATGCCGATCCCGCAGGAGCGGTCATCTTCCCGCAAACTCGCGGTTCGTGAGCTCAACCGCGAAGGCGGAGCCCAAGTCCCCGCCGACTGGCGGTCCGCCCGCATTACCGCGAAAGCGGAAATGAACCTACCCCAATGGGGAATGACTTGCCGGTGAAAACCGTGGCACCACACACCCTCTTGAGGGATATCTTCCCGCATGAGCAGCGGCAGCTATCACATCGCACGGCATCGCCGGAGTTATCGCCGAACACCCTGCTAAGGGACATTATACCGCACAGCGGGCAGCCCCCGCAAGGAAGTACAACCACCACCCGGCACGGCCGGCAGGTCTACGAACGAGAGTTCGTAGTAGACCGACTTGTCGGACACACCTGGGACCAGGATGGTATTCTACAATACCGCGTCCGCTGGCACGGGTACGACCCCAGTGGGGATACGTGGGAGCCAATTGAACACCTCCCACGGTCGCAGGTCCTGCGATACCACCGTCAAACGGGAACTGCAGCCCCAGCCACGCTGGTTAATGCCCAAGTTGGGTAACGTTGCCGCGCGAGCGAAGAGCGAAAGGAAAGGATAACAAGGCAAGGTCCGTCGAAGACGGGGAACTCAACCGAGAAGCACCGTTCTAAACGGGAAAGTTTATTCAAGGGAGCAGCTAGCTCCCCACAATACTACACTACACTAACTGGCATAGCCAGGGAAAGAAGAAACAGGAAACTGGACTAGAGGTTTCACTCACCCCCATGGTCCGGGGCGTAACCCCCAGCAAGGCGGTAGGCCAACGCGTGCGCCATGGTGGTGACATCCCCCGATATCTCGGCAGCGCTAAGACCGGCACCCCGGAGGAAACGTGCGATGATTTCGTTTTCATTCGCCGTCACCCCGGAGGAAACGTGCGATGATTTCGTTTTCATTCGCCGTCACCCCGCTGGGGATAGAAGGTCCGGCACTTGCCGCCGAAGGGTCAGCAGCCTGCTCGGCCGGAGATACCCCCTCTGGGAAAGCTTCCGGGCTAGCGCCGGTTTCCTCTACGTCCATCTCCCCGGGTTCTTCCGGTTCATTATCGACCATTGGGTCATCCCCGCCGTATGCGCGGTAGTAGTCGTCAGAATCGACGTACCCCACCGGGTGGTCTTCCGGCACATGCCGGGGCGTATCGCGAAGCTCGCGAGCCTCCTCGGAGGAAATTTCCCGGCACTCCCAGGGGTCGAAGTAGATAAAATCCCCCGCAAGGGCGGTGTTTCTACCGAGTCCCGGACCACCGGTGTTACCACTGCCGCCGTCCAGACGACCGCTTTGCTCCAGCGGGACCTCACTCCAGCTAACGCTGTCGATGTAACCAAGTAATTGGAGGACCTCTTCATTGTTGGCCTGGCCCCCAAGGGGGATGCGAAGATCCAGGTTTCGGATCGCTGCCCGCACACGCGGGTGAAGGAACCAGAGACGATACTGGTCGTACGCCTCGTTGAGGATATAAGCCGCACTGCAGGCCGCCCACTCCGTAACCACTACGGACCACAACCCCGACCGGGGATCCTGCATGAGCAGCGAACCGAGGTACGTAAGTACCGGCGGGAGTTCTATGTAGCACCCCCGGCAGGCTTCATGGAAGCGCCACCACTCGGGGAGTGCTACATACCGACCTAGTCGGTGAGGCGGCGCAATCCGCTTTATCTCCACGTTCTGATACGGGATAAAATACCCGAATCGGGATCGCCAACGCCGCTCGTAGCGGATGAAGTTTTGGAGAAAGTTGGACCGGTATTGCCGGGGAAGGTACCTGAACTCCACCTGAATAATCGGTCGCTCCCAGCAAAGGGCTTCTTGCCGCGCTGCGGGGAAATTCCTCCAAGCGAGGGTCTCGAGGCGGAACAGGTTCTTGCAGTACCCAATCTCCCCGCGAGTGCGGAAGTAGCTAACGTCGAAGCCAAACTCCGGTGGGACCGGTACATCGAATGGAGCCCGGCTTTGCCGTTGATACGCCATGCGCGTCAACGCGGTCTGTGCCGCAGCGACGGTCTCGCCCGAATTTCTTCGGAGGTGGTGACGCGGAATCGCAATCCGGTGACGCCAATCCCACGACGTGGTGACTGCTCTGGGCAGATCCACGGAAGGGTGTCGGAGCAATCCGCATAAGCGGTGACCAATCCCTCATTGAGGACAGCGAACGGGTGGAACCACGGGGCAAGGCGCAGGCGCGACGCGTGATTCCGATTCATCGGGTTGAGCCCCACCAGGGTGTTGTAAGTTGGCCAGTTGGACACCGGAGTGGTTCCGGAGGACACCACCGAAGGTGGTAGTGCGAAGGGATGGTCGGCTGCAGCAGCCATATTCCCCGGTTGTACCCGATGTCGATCGCCCTGAGGCAGGGGAACTGACCGGAAACCGGTGGTGTATCGCCCGAGAAGTCTCGGAGGTTGGCTGTGGTTGTTGGTGTTGTTGTCGTTGTTCATTTTTCCCTTTTGGAGGGTGGCTGTTGTTGTTGTTTGTGCGCTCGATGACTCTGGTGCAGAGGGATTTACCGGAGAACCGGAGACAGAGCACGCGCTTTTATAACCCATTTTCGTCTGGGAATCCTCCCCGTCCGCGGTCGTTTTCCCGTCTTAGTGGGGGGATATGAAGTGCAACGCCCTCAGGGAGGGATTCTAGGTACTTGAACGCTTTCCCGATATTATCGGTTGTGTAGTGTGTATATGAACTACGCCCCACTATGGTGGATATGGACACGTGGGACACGGTTTTGGGTCAATTGGCGGTTGGCCACAGTAGTGGATGTTGCCACGAAATGTGGAGTGTTTTAGTTAATATTATTTATTATTTTCACACCCATTTCTGGGAAGCTAGTACTTAGTGCGACGGCGCCCTGCCGTCGCACTAGTAAACCTTCCCCAACAAGGGACCCCAATCTGGGGAATTGGCTCTAGTTGTTGCCGCTTGCGCGCGTACTCTACTCCTCCTTGGAGGGAAACGCCGTAAACCACGGGACATCTAACCCCCTTGCACATCTAAAGGGACCCATCCTTGGGAGTATAATTGTTCCAATTGCATTCGTGTTTCGCCCTGTATAGGGATATTGTTACCGGCATCGCCGTTAATCCCCGTCGCTCTCGCGACTCACTTCGCCCTCTCTTCCTCCTCTTCGCCCTTCCTTTTCCCCCTTTTTAGGGTAGCAACTCCCGCTGTCCGCGGCCCTCGTGTGCGCATCCACTCACACACCCCCACTTACGTGGAAACATACCTCTACTGAGGATCACACCCCGCTCACGCGGATACCGATTTTTCGCCTTCACCTCCCTGCGCGAGTCGCGACAGGTGTCCCTGGTCTTACAAACCGGCTTCGCCGTGACACCTCTGGGAGGGCTCTACCCAACTGGGTTCACCTCGTGAGAGGAAGATCCCGAACGTCTTTCGGTGTTTTTCCCCTTTGGGGCATTGCACCACACTCTTGGACCAAAGATATCAGGGAGGAAAGGAATTTTGGAGGGCTATGCATCCCAAAAGGAAGCCAAGGAATCGGTTGCTTAGTTTGGATGAGGAAAGTGAAAATAGAAAAATTTCATCGGATATGATTATCGTCGAAAATTATTTCGGTTGCTTGTGAAGTTTGTGGTCTATTTTATCTTTCAAATATAGGTGGAACGAAAAATTGTATGACAAACTTTTTAAATTTCGTCTTGGAATGACAAACATGCATGTAAATTTGCATTCGCTCCGAAACATGGATGGAGAATTTTATGTGCGTGTCATGAACAGACAGTATGCTATAGGGGAGGAAATTGGAAAAAGAGGAGATTGGCTATTCAGAAACGTCGCGAAAAGCCGCAGCGCCGCTTGAACGTTCAGTTTCGTAACGTTGCGAGCGATGACGAGACGCTAGATCCGCGTTGTTGATTCCCAAGTACGTAATTTGGAGTTTTACTGGTGTGTTTAGCTAAGCACACTAGTACTACATTTTATGATACGTTTATGATTAAATGAATTGTTTGCATTACATGCGGTGCTGTGCGATACACGCGCACTAACTCGATATCAATGCAAATCCAAGGTCTTTGCGTTTCAGTAGAGTAACTGCTTTGTAGTCTTAGTGAAGACACTTTGTCTAAGATAGCTAGAGATAATTAGGGTTAGAGAATTGAAAACCGAGAGCTTGCGAAATTCCGGACCAAAGTAACCGAGAGTACCCTCCCTGGGTACTAGTGGACCGAATTGTAACATACACTTCGTGAATGGACGCATAGCGATTACGACGCCAGCTCAGTTTGGATTACGAATTCAACTGCAACCGTAGATCGTCTATATAAGAACACCTCTAATTTTCTTATGACAGAAGGAGATTGATGAGTCTCCTTTTCTAAAATTTTGAACTGATTTTGTTGTTGTAAAAGAACAGAGCATCCAAATCACTCTTTTACATTTGGTAACATCTAAGGAAATTCTTTTTCACAATAATTGTTCAGTGCGCACAGAAATATGCGTCTTGCGACGTGCAGCATGGAGTTATGAATTCAAAACTCTGCAGATGACAGTTCCACGTTGAATGCTGTGCAATGTGAAGTAAAAAGCTTGTAGAATATCTTGAAGAACAAGAACGAGCTAATTGGAAAGTTACAAGCCCGTCTACAAGGTACGAAAGAGGATACGGTACATTCTGAGAATATGTCAGTAAGCAGAAGATCTATCAAAGTACCTCATTTGTCGGTGTGTAAAGGAAAAGTGAAAGACAGGAACTTAGAGAAGGTGAAAAGCTTCTTCTATTCGATTCAAAAATATGGCAAGCTCTGTAATTATTCCATGGAAAACATGCTTGATTTTGAAGAATCTGACCTTCAATACAGAGCGGTCTCTTGGGTAATGTGTCTTGAGAAAGAAGAGTGGAAGCCCAAGTCCTTGGAAGAGCAGCAAAAAGCAATGATTCATAAATTTTTACCGGCCATCGAGAAGGATGCGGCTCGAGGTAAGCTCATGAACTTACGTATGAAAGATTTCACATGCCTGGATGACCATATTACAAAGTTCGAAGATTTGATATCTATCTGTAGCACTACAGACAACGAATCATACATTCAATTCTTCAACAGCCTCCCAAGAACTATCAAGGCAAAGTATGCGGAGACTTTTCTTACGCTGCAGCCAATCAATCAGTCAGGTTTGCCTTCCATTCAACCTGCTTACGACTATGCCAGAAATCTAGCGTTGTCTCTACACCTGTCTGGAGAGAGTCGGAAGGAGCAGAGTTACGATGGAAAGATAACGGAGAAGAACAAATATTCCAAGGAATAAAACCAGCACAGCAAGGTTTTCAAGCGAAATACAGAACAGAAGGTTGAGAAGGACCCAGACTCCGTTTCATTGGAAATGCTAAACGTGGAGAACATGGCCCTTAAAGAAAACATGATAGATGCTTCAAATGCGTTGTGAAAGGATGGCGCGATCCACATCATGTTTGTAGGAGGAATAAGGGACTGGAATACTTTCTTTCAAAAAAACTAAGTATGCCGCTCAGAAGGACGGCATGTACCAGCGTAGCAGATATTATTGCGCCACATTTGTCTGCAATCGGTTTTGCAGATCATGAAAACTGGAAGTATGACGGACTAATAAATGGAAACCCAGTTCAAACAGTGATTGATTCTTTTGCCTCTCATACCTTTATCTCCACCGAGGATGTGATGAAGCTTGGATTAGAAATCAAGGACGTGAAGGGCCTTCATGTAGAGTTAAAAAGGTACATAACTTTTGCTTGGAAGGATTGCTTGAGACGTCACCAGGAGGACAGGGGTTAACATACCGTTAGAATCTTTAAGCCCGAGACAATCGAGACGAGACGCATCGTACTGTATGCGTAGTAGCCGAAAGTTGTAAGTTGCAACCATCTCAATGTGATTCAGGTGAACGTGTATCGATACTGATACGGTTCAAAAGTATCACCAGCGTGCCCCCAGCTTCACTTAAGTTAGCAAACATTTGTTAAATGCAATACTACAATCAAGTTCAGAGCCATCTTGCCGATCGAACCTCACAAGTTCAGAACTGCCCCGCATTACTAATTTTTCATCTCATATTCTGCAGGGAAATAAGATACTGAAGTCACTGTCGATTGAGTGCTATGGTTTCTAAGTGCAACTCGTTTGTTGAGTTCTGCACAATAAACAATAATCAATTACAGGCTTACAATCTTTCCACAAGAAGTTGTGTTCCAGAGCTCATTTGGGCCTATGGTTGAGGTTGGGGCCTCTAATATGGTAAGCGGTTGCACCACTGTAAAACCTGTGTCACGGTGATGTAGATCACCGTCCCTATGTTTGTGCGAGACTGACAAACACGGAGAGCGCACAAGACGAACCATCTAGCAATACGAACCATCATGCAATCACAGCACTGTCAATCACTTTCAATGTATCGTAACCAAAAACACTGGGACACATTTCCCGTGAATGGAGACACGCTGGCCACCAGTTGGGACGTGGTTTACAGTTCACTCGTCCCGACTGGAGGCACCAAATAAATTACCTCGCTGATCTCCCTGCCTTCACTAGAATGAGGGGAGGGGGCATACAGTGAGAAGCCACAGAGCAACACACAGCTACATGGTAGCATCGCATGCGGTTATCGATAACACCGTCAATGCCAAAGAGGCGTATCGAAAACAATATCGAAAACGTAAGGAACACAGCAACCGCCGGCGCAAAAGCCGACACTAAATAAACCCTGCTTTAGGCTTCTCTCCATCACAAGGCTTATCTACACAAAAGAGTGAGAAAAGCTAACGTTCTCCACTCTCTATAGCGCTTGCGCCTTCGGCGCGCCTTGCGCCCGACCACTTTCTCCTGGCTGCGCCGACTGGTGTGGCGCTCCCGAACCATCTCCCGCCCCCCGGCAGCCAGTGCAAATTCCGTCTTCTCCGCGCCGGACTACTCTCCCGCTTGCGTTCACTGGTGTGGCGCTCCCGAACCATTTCCCCCCCTGGCAGCCCGTGCACACTCTGCCTTCTCCGTGCCGGACAACCTTCCCCCGCCTGCACCAATTGTTGAGTCGCTGCCAAACCCCCCCCTCCAGCACGTGCAGCCTCTACTGTCGCTACAGCACACAAGCCTCCTTCCCGCCCGCGTGGCACTGCCCGAAAACCCTAAGCTCGTGCACGCTCCGTTTTCGCCGCGCCGGACAAACCCCCCCCCTCCCCTTTTCCCCCGCTCGCACCTTTCCTGGTTGTCCGTGCCGAGCCCACAAAACCCCCCCGTATCCGGTGTTGCGTTAGAGCGTGCGCACTAGAAGCTTCTTGAAAGCCACCGTGTCGTTGAACAACCCTTGCCCCTGGCTTGTGGTCTGGACCGATCACCTGAAGCTTCTAGTGGCGACACATCGCAGTTAGAGCACGCTCCGCATAACCGCTTTCACCATTGGACCACGAACACAGACGGTGAACCGGAATTATTATATAAAGACCTGAATAAGGCCTCCGCCACTATTAAACCTTGAGGGAAGTTAGCACTTGGCTGAGCTAAGGTTCGCAAGCCGAATACCGGTTGGGAATCGGCTGGGGACTTGAACTTAGCTGCGGATAGCGCACTTGCCGTATAACTGGCACAGCTGGGGTGAGTGTAGCCGTTCGTAAGGGGACATGGTTTCTCGTCGTTTGGCCCGGACCTTAGTGAAGACAAGGACGTTTCAAGGAGCAAGATCGCCGCGCAAGTAGCCGTAAGGAATTAGAGGAGGCCAACTGGTGAACACATATCACGTTGTTAGTAACCTCTCCTGGAGATTCCGTAGTTTGCACACATCCTCGTTCTGGATTGTGCAGAACTTGGACGGGCCGCTGAAATGGCATCTCACCGAGAGAGTCTTACTCGGAGCCAGAGGTCTGACCTTTAGGGAACCGGAGATAGTATCTCCTGCCAGTGGACCCGGCTACGCAAAAGTAGTAGAAGGATCCCTCAACCGGTAGGGGACCGGTGAAGAATTCTATTTGCCAGTCTCCGTTAGTCTCGCGTTGAGTGATACTCTGCGATGGACTCTGAAACTTACCAAGAGAATAAACTTATACCCCATCTAAAAGGGGCGCCGATTAATACACTTGGCGCATATACATTAGGGATCTCATGCACTCCCTCCAATCATTATTCTTGCTTTCGGAACCTCGTCAAAATGAAGCATCCGCTGCAGCTCGAAAGAGATGGGACGACGCCGATGGTAAGGCAAGATCGGCCATCGTCCAAAGCCTTCACACATAGCCGATCGTCGCAGTTTCGGAACTACTCGAAAGAGAACACTGCTCTGCTTTGGAGGTATGGAATAAACTCGAGTCTACATATAAGAAGGACAACATACAATCCGAATTGAACCTCCGCCAAAAGCTAAGCACCTTGACATTCAAGGATGGCGACGACGTACAGAGACATTTACTCGAGTTGGAGACAACATACTTAGAACTTGCTAGACTGGGTGACCCACTCACGGAAAAGGAGCGAACTGTGACTCTGCTCCGTACCTTGCCAGACTCACTAATGGCAATCACATTATTGGTGGACGCAACCAACATGGAATACGATCAAGTCTTTTCGCTTGTGCGATCCCAAATGGACCGACGTGTTCATCAGGCATCGACATATACCACGAAGGCCACAGAAGCCAAGAAAGATAGCATTCACCCTTACCCCGCTGCGAAGAAGAATAAAACCCGACGCAAGCAGCATGCAAAAGGGAACAAGAATGGAGTGATATGTTGGAATTGTGGACGCATAGGCCACATCAGGGCCGAATGTTGGCGCAAGAAAAATAAAAACAAACAACAGCCCAACAATAAAAACTCCAATAATAATAAACATAACAAAGGCGAAGGACGCAATAACAATCGAGCTTGGGACTCTAACAACTTCACCGGCGCCCACAACCAAGTGCTACCAAACGCTAACCGCCACCACAGCGACAGAAACGGGAAGCACTACCGTGGATTCATAGCATTAGCTATTGCCAGTCTCCACCAGCACAACATAACCCCAACATGGCTGGACTCTGGGGCTAGTCATGTTTTCATCAAGGACAAATCGTTGTTCTGGGAATATAACCAAACACCTCCGCCCACAGTAATCACTTGCGAACACCAGTCAGAGATCGTAGGTTGCGGAAAAATAAAGCTACCCTTAGGAACCGTACTCATATTACCGGCCAAACATACTCCAACCTTCGACTCTAACTTGGTACCCTTATCTCTCCTGGTGAATTTCGTCGAGGTGCAATACTCAAACGGATTCGTAATTAAAGAACGCACAACGGGCCAAGTCATACAACACTCCACCTCGAAGAACGGACTCTATCCCCTACCGAGCCCAGTATCAAGACCACAGGTACAAGCTGCAACACATGCACCTGGCAACAGAGCCAAGGATTGGCACAAGAAACTCGGACACCCTGGAAGAGAGCAACTCTTGACATGTATTGATTTGTGTCAAAGGGTACCTAAACTCTCTCCAGACGAAGTCAAAAACGTCATATGCACTCCGTGCATTGACGCCGGTACCAAGCGTGCTCCACGTCGACATTCACACTCAGTAGTGCAGAGACATTTGGAGTTAACGCACACCGACCTCACTGGACCCATAACCCCGACCTCTTTACAAAGTTCGAAGTATATGCAAGTCCTCATTGACGACAACACAAGGGCAAGCTCAATATATTTTCTAAGTAAGAAGAAACAATTCTTCATATCTGTCCGCTGGTACAAGGCTCGCGCAGAAACCAAACTACCTCCCAACCTAATGTACTGCGTTCGCCTTGACGGGGCGGGTGAGAATAGGTCAGACGATTTCGTCTCATACACGATGGAAAATGGCATAGTACTAGAGTTCACCCCACCGTACGCACACCAATCGAACGGTGTAGCAGAGAAAGTCATCCAAGACTTGTGGAAGATGGCAGGAACATTCCTGTTCCCCTCCAAGCTACCGCATGAGCTATGGGAAGAAGCCATTTCACACGCAAACTACTTGAGAAATCGCCTACCAAATCATTGAGCAGGAATGAAGGTTCCTTACACCTTATGGTTCGGACGAAAACCGGACTTCACAAACTTACGGAAGTTTGGGCAAGATGGCCACGCGTTCATATACAGGCCTGAAACCGTCGCAAATAAGAAGTTCCTACCACGCCCTATTCCTGGACACTTCGTGGGGATGCAAAGCCCACGGAAACTGTATAGGATATACATCCCATCCATGGGAAAGGTAATAAAGTGCCGCGAGGCAGATTTCAAGGTTACCAAGGAGTCCCTCCCTTCAATCAAAGACCTTATGGATTTCTCGTCTCTCAGACGATACGAAGCCGAGAAAACTATGGGTGAAGATGATGAAGACCATCTAGACGCTTCTCTTGCTCATTGCCTTATCGCACACTCACGCTCCAAAGACCTCCGGGATGATGGCAGAGTCCCCAAGAGCTTTGAACAAGACAGAATGATGCCAGGATGGGCAGAAGCATTCGACAAAGAGAACGATGCGTTGGTGGAAAGAGGAACTTGGAAGCTGATTGATAGAGAACCTGGCATGAAACCATTGCCATTCTTATGGAGGTTCTTAGCAAAATTATTAAGCTCCGACCCTCCGCGTATCCTTCCAAAAGCGCGTTGCGTAGCACGGGGCGACCTGCAACGCCCGTACTTGGATTACGACCCAGACAACTTATACGCCCCGGTTGCTCGTCTTGAAACCATTCGTCTTTTGTTGGCAAAGGCCGCAGCTCAGGGCCTGATACTAGAGACTATGGATATTAGCAATGCGTAACTGTACGGTGATCTAGAAGAGCCTCTAATCATGGAACAACCCCAAAACGCATCTGGATCCTCATTTGTTCCTGGAAATGTATGCTTGCTTCTACCGTCAATATACGGCGCAAAACAAGCCGGACAAATATGGGGATCTCTCATGCACAATGAGCTATTGTGCTTGGGATTCAAGCAGTCGAGCACCGATAGCCGACTATATATATACAAGTCCAACAGCGGAACCTTAGCCATAGTAGGGGTCGTTGATGACTTACTGACATCTTGTAACTCCCGGTCTCTTCTGGAAGAACTCAAGACAGAGATGCAGAACCTCTTTAAGGTTACGGTCCTTGGAGAGGAGAAAAGTTTCGTTGGATTTGACATAAAGAGAGACAAGAACGGAATAAAGGTACAACAAAGCAGTTATATTGACAAGATACTGCTGGAAAATGGTCTGGCCAACTCCAACGTTGTTCGAACTCCATTGCCGTCACAATGTCACATCACAGCTCGTCGAGAGGACGAACGGCGTATTCCATCCGGCGTACATGACCGCTACCGGAAACTGAAAGGACGTTTGATGTACTTAGCCGTCTCATCGAGGCCAGATATCATGTTTGCCGCTTCAATGCTGGCAAGGCAGGTCCATGATCCATGTATGAGGCATGTTGGGCATGCAAAGAGATTACTGAGATACTTGAAGGGTACAAAGGGTCTTTGCTTGTTCTTTCCCGCCAATAACACAGCACCAATGGAGGCATACTGTGACTCAGATTGGGCCGGTTGTCGTGAGACTAGAAAGTCTACGACAGGATTATTAATAAAGGTAAACGAAGCACCTATTATCTGGACGACCGAGAAACAACCTCTTGTTGCTCTGTCGTCTGAGGAGGCGGACTACATTGCACTGTCGTATTGTGGAAAAAAACTAACGTGGTTGCGTAGAATATTCTGGGAACTACGCAACGAATCAGTCCTGGGGGATGAACCTCAAATTCCCCCCATATCCATAGCAACGGATAGTTCGACTGCTTTGTCGATCATAAAGAGTCCGAACATCTGGGAAAGGAACAAGCATATTGTTCTAAAACATCACTACATAAAATAGCTGCTGGAGACCAAGATAATTGACTTGAAGTCAATAAGGACTGATGTGCAAGCTCCCGACATATTTACTAAGCCTATTGTCTTTGAAAAGCACAGGAGACTGACGTTACTTTGTGGCTTGAAAAAATAGTATTGCTACTTGTACGTATTATCTGAATAGGTTGATTTCTAACTAACCTTGCTTCTATACTACCAAGTTTTGTTTTGAAAGTAGATTCTTATATTTCATGGTGATAAGTATTGGATGCAGTAAGAGTATCATACCTTTTCCTAGACTGCGGATTTTTCCTATAAAGTTTTGCTGTGTACAGGTTTTTAATGGTGGTTACTATGCTTCATAATCATAGAGTAGATTAGTCGCAATCTGCGCCAAATGACTTGCTTGCGAGGGACGGTTTGAATGGAGACAAGCTGGCCACCAGTTTGGACGTGGTTTACAGTCCACTTTTCCCGACTGGAGGCACCAAATAAATTACCTCGCTGATCTCCCGGCCTTCATGAAAATGAGGGGAGGGGGCAGACAGTGAGAAGCCACAAAGCTACATACAGCTAAATTTCCGGTGTTCAATGAGGACTGTTGCGGCTATTACACGCATATCATCCACCACAAACTGAAATCTGACAAGTGATCAACGATTCCGTTTTGTCGCAGATAGTTGAGCTTTGAAGTAAATGCTGCGCTTTTTTCTGTTCTGAATTTCCGTTGAGATTCAATTGCCCCTCGCTCCGTTTTGGCCTTTGGAAGCAATAAGATAGATAGATCACGTGGAGCCCTCCTGTTCAGGTTATTTCATTGTGAGAGATGCACTTCTCACACTATCCTGGTGTAGTGCAATACCCGCAAGCGGGACAACACACGAAGACGTTCGGAATCTTCCTCTCACGAGGGTAACACAGCGAACGGAGCCTCTCCGGATGAGTACGACGAAGTCGGGTTGTAAAGCCGAGGCTCACCCTCACGCCAAGCGGGGAGAGTTGAAACGGTAGGATTAGGATCACCACGAATGGGAAAACAGCCCTTCCAAGGAGTACGAGTCCACGTAAGTGGGGGAAGACGTCACGGGATACCGGCACGAGAGACACGCGTCAGCGGTGACGAGCAACCACACAAAGGGGTAGGAACCACGAGAGTGGGGTAAGGGAAATACGGGGGATGCCCGATTGGGGGCGACAGGGGTGTGGGCCAACGGGACCACGGAAAAAGGTACAAAAGAACCCTATACAGGGGCGAGAACACGGCGGTGGTGAATTAAGTGACAAGTGCCCAAGGCGGTGATACTCCTAGTGACGCAGGGTGGATAGGTCTACCGTTAGTAACGCGGCTTTACCTCCGAGGAGTGTAGAAGACTCGCGAAAGCGGAAAAGACTTAGAGCCAAGAACCCTGGTTGGGGAAGTTTACTCAGTGTCAAGGCGAGGTCACCGAGCCACTATATAGTGTAGTATTCTCCCTACTGTAGCGTAGATAAATAATAAATAATAAATATAAGTTAACTAAATGTCCACACCGTGGTGCCAACCTCCTCTTGACTATCCGTGTCACACGTGGTCCACTGACGCCTTGGGCGGCACACGGCGCATGCACAGGTGTGCACCTGGCGCACAGTGCGGATCCGCTGAGGGCTGAGACACCCCCTAATAACGGTAGTAATCATAAACACGCGAAAGCGGCAAAAACATCAAGTCCACAGGGCATCGCTGAGTAATCCTCCTTGAGGATTGCACTTCACCTGGTCAGGTGGTGAGGAGATTTTAGATACAACGGACCATCTCACCATCTTTGGGGATGGTGAAAAAGCGTCCTGTCTTCTCACCATTCCCGAGGATGGTGGGATGGTTGCTTACAATTCCGTATTGATGCGCGCATCTTAGGATAGTTGTAGTCGAGAACGACGACTAACGTCTTTCTCCACTGGTATAAAAGGGAGAGAACAGAGCTCGGCCCTAGTCTCTCGTCTGTTCCCCAACCCATTTTTCTACATCCACTTGTCTATACTGAGCAAAAGTACTACAGTTTTCTTGATACTAGCCGTACCTACCGCTGTATCGCTTTTTCCAATAATCGAGTTTTATCGACATTCAGAAACACTGTATGATACATGTAGGTGTACGAGGTGGAACAAGTGACCGTGTATCCGTTCATATCCAACATGCTCAATACTAATGTAAGTTAATAGGAGCATCAAGCACAACTTTGAGCCGAAAGTGAACCTAACAGAATGATGGATGTTTGACGGTACCCTTTTAACCCCAAACTCCGACTTGTTGTCTGCCATAAGTGTACGCCAACATGCTGAAAAGGCTGAAAGGTTGTTGGTCTCCGTTAGAGACCCAATCGCCTGTCCATTTCGCTTCCCTCGTTGGCAGAAGGAAGACCGTACACCTTGTGAATGCGGATCGGCTTGTACCCGCCATCATGCGATCCAATCGCCGACCGAATCAAAAGGTGCAGGAAAGCAATAATCTTCTTCAACAAGACACGCTTCGTTGTCGCGCGATTGAGGCTGACCGCCTCCGTTAAGTGAGGCACCCACTCTTATCGCCAAACAATTGGTGAAAGCATGCTTAAAGCTTAACCTCGAAAAATGTTCGTGTACCTTTTATGGCCGCGCGACAGTGTTTCGTCTTCAATGCCACAAGGGCCGAGTCACGTTTCTTGCCCGTGACAAAACATCACGAACCGTATTTCGCAAGTCTGTGCTTGTGGACGACTTGTTAAATGTGATTCTGTTTCTTGAAGAGAAAACTGGGCTGTAAAGTGTTGGGTCTTGTAACGAGTAGTGGAAGTTATCGAGGGTATATAAAAGCCACCGGATGCATGCCTCAAGGTAGAAACGCATTCCGCTAGGCAGCTCTCTCAATGTACGTCTGACGGGTCATTAGCATTTCTTGCCTTCCGCTCTTCTCCGCAACACACGGTTGAAACATTCCGGTCAACATGTTCACGTTGGCTCTTTTGGTTGTCCGTCTTTCATTGGTACCATGCGTTTGCAACCCATTCAAAGGGCATCCTTTCCACGTCAACCCCGGGTACAGTGAACAGATACGACGAACAACATCCACTTCGAAACCATCCGATCAAAGGCTTCTTAAACCATTTCTAAACGTATGAACAGCAGTATGCATAGACAAACTCTTTCGTACAGATCCATCCAACACGTCCGACGTCGGCACTGTAATGGGAACACTCACAAACGCGGCATCACAATCTCCAATTCCGATTGTGACATTTGTGGTGTACAATGCCCCCAATCGGGATTGCTCTACAGAAACGTCCGTGGGAGAGATATGCTGTCTTAAACGGTAGGATGGCAGTTGTGACTTTAAATCTCCTTCTTGTAATGGTGGCTATTCAGAGTATCGTATGGCGTATATAGATGTGCTTGCAGTGATGGTTGGGGAGTTTTGTGATCGAGTTCCAATAGCGTTTGTAATCGAACCAGATTTGATTCTGAACCTGATTACTAATCTGGATAATGATAGATGTGGAGTGAATGATCAGTTACCACAACGGCATTCCATGCGCAGTGAATGCCATCTCGCCAGCATGTGCTTCGGACAGTATCTGCGTTGACGGTTGGCTCGGATGAGAAAGCAAAGCAGAGGGATACTTATCGGAAATCAAAGTGATGAACATTGCGCATTTGATAAAGGGATTGCGGTAAACGTGGCCAACTACCAACCACTCACTCGGTATTCGATGCGAGACCATCGGCATGTGTGATGGCGGTAACAGTACCAACAGTACCGACCTGTGCTGCAAAAAGCACCCCTGTGAGCTATCATCAGGGTTTAATGCAGGGTTCACCGAACTGAACATGAAGACGAGGGAGGCAGTACAAGGATTTTAACCGCACTTCATCATCGACACATTTAGAAATAGAGTGGAAAATGCAAGACAAGCGTGTGCGAATTGGTGCAATATACGCGGAGCTGGCATTGGAACATTTCCCACTACGGACACGGACAATGAATTGATAGACGCCGACGTATGGATTAAACCACCTGGAGTGTGAGGACACGCAATTTGTACGGCTGCACTATCGGCTGTTGTAATTCAGTGTCAGTTGCATTTGTAATCTTGTCCAACTCTCTTGATTACAAATGCAGACCTCTCCTAATTACGTACATTTTAATTAGAATTGTAGGACTATAAAGAGCGGCCGGCGGCGCTGACCTGAGCACCACCGGCCGGAGGAAACACCCTCCACAACCTTTCACATGGTAGCACTCGCTCAACCCTCCCCGCCGCCTCTCCCCTCGACAACCGCTGACCAACCTTCAACCGGCGCTCCGCAACGCTCTGTACCGAACCATTCCTTGGACCCACGGAAGCATCAACATACAACCTTTCTCTTCTCGCTGATAAAGGGCTTTTTTTCATCTTGTATCTTTGTGTTATTTGTTTTTCTTCTTTTTTTCATCTCTTTTCGTCGAACGGATAAAGGCGTGGTAGCTTGCAAGCTGAGCACCGGTACGGGAATCGATTGGGCACTTGAAGTAATCTGCTAGATTTGACATTCCTTCCGGATAACCGGCTCTGCTGGGGTAGGCTCTGTCTGCTAGTGGTGACACGGTGTGTCGTCGTTTGGCCCAAGCTACCGCATACGCCGGTGGAGTTTTGTACTATCTCCTTCAACCTATCGCTCCGCAGAACGCCGCGCAGCATTCCTGCAAGAGGCCAGAAGGGGTCAACTGGTGAAAACTTATCTTCAGTTAGTAACCTCCCTTGGAAGCTTCGTAAGGATTCAAGGCACTTTGCTTCTTTTCGCGAGAAGCTTAGCAGGCAGATCAAAGCGACTCACCGGGAGAGTGTGACCCGGTTCCAGGGGTTGAACCCTTAGGGTAGCGGAGGTAGTTTCTCCTGTCAGTGCGCCCGCTCGAAGGAAGACTAATAAAAGGTACCTCGCTAGCCAGAGGTCAAGCAGACTAACAAAAGGTACCTCGATAACCAGAGGTCAATTCACTCTTTCTCTACTCACAAGGCATCAACATGAGTGAGAACAGAGAAGAAGGCAAGCGCACTATTCCCCGCCTTAAAGGATCCTCGGACTATTACACATGGAGGATCTACATAAGGGACTTGATGAATGTTGACCAAGTTCTCTTCGTCTTAACCGAACCCAGACCATTGGAAGGCGAGAGCTCAGCCCAAGCCCGCCGCCGATGGGATGATGCGGATCGAAAAGCTCGTTCGATTATTGTTCAAAACCTTGGAACACAACCAGTAGTTGCCGTTTCTGAATTACTGGAACGCGAACAATGTTCTGCGTTGGACGTCTGGAGGAAACTGGAGGGTACGTACAAGAAGGATAACATCCAAACCAAGATGAACCTTCGACAGCGCCTGAACAATCTCGTTTTCAAGGACGATGGAAATATCCTTGAACATCTCCACGAAATGGAAACAATCTTTCTAGAACTGGCACGCCTAGGAGATGCTCTCAACGATAAGGAGAAAACTGCTTGCTTACTCAGAACTCTACCAGACTCTCTTATGGCTATCACACTACTTGCAGACGCCAACGATATGGAACATGACCAAGTTGCTTCTTTGATAAGATCAGAAATGGACAGACGCAAACACAGGGACTCGAGAAACCAAACAAGCCCCGCACCTCCACCACCAAATACACAGCACCCCTACATGGCTGCGAGAAAGACATCCTTAATTTCCTCCGTGAAGAAAAGGAAGTCTAAATCCGTTAGATGTTGGCATTGTGGAAAACTAGGTCACATTCGTTCCGAATGCCGGTTGAGAAAAGAAAACAACCCCAACCAAAACCATCGCAGGGGTCCCCAAGCCAACAAACACAAACACCAACCATCTAGTACTGGAAACAGGAACTGGGACTCCAACGGAGGATCAAACAAACCCTCAAGTCACTACAACCGCAACCCCCAGCCCCGAGGTTTCGTAGCTATTGCCGAAGCTAAATATTGTTCAGTGAACAATGGAACTACAACCTGGCTGGATTGTGGAGCGACTCATGTGTTTGTAAACGACAGAAACCTCTTCTGGGATTATGAGCCTGTGGAAAATGAGTCCGTCTGAACATGCGACAGACAATCGGAAATAGTTGGAGCAGGGACAATTATGCTGCCAGTAGGAGACGGAATAAGGTTACCTGCGAAGCACACACCTTCGTTTGACTCAAAACTTATTTCATTATACGTCTTATCACAGCACACAAACGTTTCCTTTTCCAACGAAGACTCCTTTCATGGATTTGTCCTAAGTGACGTCAAAAACGGGAAAGAACTTCATCGCTGCAAAGCTAAAAGCGGTTTGTACCCACTACCAAAGCCGATCGCTCCATCGACAGCCCAAACCGCACAAGTCATGCCCGGAAACACAGCAATTGACTGGCATGAAAAACTCGGACACCCCGGCAAGGACAGGTTGCTTCGCACAATCCCGCAATCTTCAGGAATTCCTAACCTTCCGCCGACGGAAATCGAAAATATACATTGCAGTCCATGCATTGAGGCAAAATCGAGGCGATCTCCAACCCAACGCTTGCATTCAGTGGCAAACCAACCCTTAGCTTTGACACACACAGACCTCACAGGCCCAATATCCCCACCTTCGTTACAAGGATCAAAGTACATGCAGGTACTACTTGACGACAATACAAGGGCATCATCAATATACTTCCTGACTAAGAAAGACCAATTCACGCAATCAATACGTTGGTACAAGGCTCTCGCAGAAAACGAACAACCCCAAAACCGTTTGTACCGCGTTCGCCTCGACGGAGCTGGTGAGAATAGGTCTAATGAGTTCATCCATTACGCATTAGATAACGGGATCCTCTTGGAGTACACTCCTCCGCATGCACATGAGTCTAACGGCGCAGCGGAGAAAATTATCCAAGACTTATGGAAAACGGCCAGAACTCTGCTCTTTGCATCAAAATTACCACTCGAACTATGGGACGAAGCGATATCGCATGCAAACTGGCGGCGAAACCGCCTTCCAAACTCACGACTCGACATGAGAATCCCCTACAAAGAGTGGTTTGGACAGAATCCATCGTTCGATACATTACTGAAGTTTGGACAAGATGGCCACGCCTTTATATACAGGTCGGAAACCATTCCCAACAAGAAAATACTCCCACGCGCCATCTACGGCCACTTCGTTGGAATGGAGAGCTTCCAAACACTGTATCGGGTATACATACCTTCCCAAAAGAAAGTGATCATGGTGAGGCAAAGGGACTTTAAGATGGCCAAGAAAAGACTGCCTTCCATCAACGAGCTTCTCGACTTCTCGTCCTTGGGCAGGACAGAAGCAGAAGAACGTAATGACGAAGTGGATGAAGAACACTTGGACTCAGCTTTGGAACATTGTCTAGTGGCACACACTCGTTCAACAAATAACAGTGAGCTGGACAAAGTACCAAAGACATTTTCCCAAGCAAGGACAATACCAGAATGGGCAGACGCAATCGACCGAGAGTATGACGCTCTCATCGAACGCAAAACATGGAAGCTCATTGACCGAAAACCAGGAATGAACCCAATCCCATTCCTTTGGACATTTACGGCAAAACAACTCAGCGCAAAACCTTTGGATATCCTTCCTAAGGCACGTTGTGTAGCGCGAGGGGACATGCAGAAACCGTACATCGATTACGACCCTGAAAACCTTTATGCCCAGTCGCAAGACTTGAGACAATAAGGTTGGCATTGGCAAAGGCTGCTGCGCAAGACCTTTTGCTGGAAACAATGGATATCAGCAACGCCTACCTGTACGGCGACCTCGATGAACCATTGATCATGGAACAACCCCAGAACTCGTCTGGAACTTCATACGTTCCGGGAAAAGTATGTCTACTGCTGAAATCATTATACGGGGCAAAGCAGGCTGGACAGATCTGGGGATCGTTTCTACACACGACGTTGATCACACTGCAATTCCGTCAATCGAAAACGGACTACCGTCTCTATATATATCGATCAAGCAGTGGGATACTGATTCTCGTCATCGTTGTGGACGACATTCTGATGTCGTCTGACTCGAGGTCTCTTCTGGAAGACTTTAAAGCCGAAATGAAGAGACGTTTTCAAGTGAAACTATTGGGAGAAGCCAAATCATTCGTCGGACTTCATCTCAGTCGGGACAGACATGGCATCAAGGTTAGTCAGGAAACGTATATGGATAAGCTGCTACGAGAATATAACCTCGGAAACGCAAACTCTGTGCAAACACCGTTGCACCATGGCTACTCTATCATGGGTACAAGCGAACAGGAACAGAAGCTGCCTCCTCCACTCCACCGGAAATATCGGAAACTGGTAGGACAACTGATGTATCTAGCCGTGGCTTCTAGACCAGACGTCATGTTTGCAGCTTCAATGCTGGCGAGACAGGTTCATAAACCTTGTTTAAGGCACTTAGCTTTGGCAAAGCGAGTGCTTAGATATTTAAAGGGAACAAAGAACCTTTGTATGCACTTTCCCGCAACCAGTGTATCACCTTTGGAAGGTTTTTGCGATGCGGACTGGGCAGGATGCCGAGAAACAAGGAAGTCAACGACGGGAGTACTGATCAAAGTCAACGATGCTCCAATCCTATGGACTAGCAAGAAACAGACAATCGTGGCTTTGTCTTCGGGAGAAGCTGAATACGTTGCTTTATCGTATTGCGCTAAGTTAGTGACTTGGATCCGAAGACTATTTTGGGAGCTTCATCATTGCCAAATTCTGCAAGAAGAGCCTATCGGAATGTATCCCGTCTGTATCTATACAGACAGTTCTACGGCAAACTCTATTGCAAAGACTTCGAAAACGTCTGAGAGAAACAAACATATTTCTCTGAAATACCATCATGTCAAAGACCTTGTGAAGTCTGGAATGCTGAAAATACTTGAGATCAGAACTGATTCCCAGCCGGCTGACATAATGACAAAAGCTGCTAACCGAGAAAGCTTATACCAACTTTCTGTTTTGTGCGGACTACAATAACTGTTGAACATTTATTGACCAATCTTTTTTTGTTTGTTTCTTGTTTTGTTTTTGTTTCTATGCGTTTTATCCAGATTATCTGTTCTTGAAAACACTATTTTGGATTTAGATAAGTATTACATTGCTATACCTTTTCCTAACTATGCAGCTTTTTATCCTATATGGTTTTTGCTGATATTTAGGTTTTTAACGGTGGCATTAATGATGCGCAAATAACTTTAGAGTTGTTTGCGAGGGACAGTGTGAGGACACGCAATTTGTACGGCTGCACTATCGGCTGTTGTAATTCAGTGTCAGTTGCATTTGTAATCTTGTCCAACTCTCTTGATTACAAATGCAGACCTCTCCTAATTACGTACATTTTAATTAGAATTGTAGGACTATAAAGAGCGGCCGGCGGCGCTGACCTGAGCACCACCGGCCGGAGGAAACACCCTCCACAACCTTTCACATGGAGAAAGCGACGGATGTACGAAGATTTTGCCGGATGGGAGGAGTAAACGGTATGACGAATCTTGTGCATCGGAGGACAGCACTGGCTCTCTGCCCGGTGAACCACGAGTTTTCGATTCTGGGGGATTGCTTGAGTATTATCTCAGGGAGCTTGTTAGAAACTCGGCCGCTGCGAAATGAGAAACGTTGCGATCTAGTGGAGTTGCCACGTTTAGGCTCTGAGCGTGAGGTTTGTGCCGTGTGAACGGCACGCGTCGTGTTCTTGCGCTGCCACATGGCACAATCAAGGCGCGGTTGTAACACACGGGGAGAGGGCGTAGCGGAGACTGAGGTATTACTACACGGGCACAATGTGCAGCCTTGCCCGTCCTAGAGGTCTAACGGGTGCACAGCTCGCTATGGTCTTTATTTGATTTGGGGAGATGCACGCACCGCTGGCGTCCAAGCTGTGTAGATACTGCTGTCCTGGGCTGTAGAAAGGTATCCCATCCCACTCCTAACCGTACTATGTAATCGGCAGCCAAGCTCGCCATACCAACTTAGCATAGCTGCCAAAAAAGCCAACAGTTTGTTAGCAATTTGACCGTCTAGGTGCCAAGCCCCGTGCCAGGCTATTGTGGTAGTATATAGTTGCAACGGTAGCACGCTAATAATATCTGAACCCTTTTAATGAGGCGCAGGATGCGAATTATGGAACGGTGACGCGTGTGAGCACGCGAGAGTTGTATTTTCTTTCAAGATACCCGGTGGTGTGTTTGGAGAACGCAGCAAACTGTTGAACGTTGTGCGATGTTGTGTGTGACATTGCGTCATACTTGTAGTCGGATGGTTGTGCTTGTGTGCGGCGCTGAAGACGATAAGCGGCAGAAACAGGGAAGCAAAGCAAATAGTAGTACAACAAGTTTGTTGACAAACGCGCAGAGAGTTGCGCTCCCTTTTCGCTTTGCAACGCACGGAAGCAAGCACTGATGAGCAAGCTGACCCGTGATCAGATTGAATCGTGTTACATGTTGCGGGAAGCACGACAGAATATGCGCGACGAAGCGCTGTCCGCGATTGGACGTCGCGCGAAAGATGGCGGAGAGGTGGACAAGAAGTGTGCGCGCTGGTTTCTGTAGCCGTGGCCGTTGGGAGCGGTGGCAAAGTGGATGGCTAACATTTAATAGCGTGTGTGTGTTGTTGGAGGCAATTAGCTGCCGCACGGCGTGAAGTACAGCGCGGCTCGTTCTCGTCGAGACCAGTTTTGTTGATGGTGCGGACTGGAAAGGCTCAACGTCGCGGTCGGGCGCCTCTTCACAAGAACAGTCGTTAACGCGCAGTGACAGTTGTCGGCAGCCATAGAGAGACACCCACAAACCAGCGCAGCGAAGCATCATCTCGTCAATCAAGATACCAAGCACAACGTCGGAGAAGACGGCGTTATGGGCGAGGCGAGCTCACGCGACGAGCGGAGGGGGAACGACGGCGCGCTCATTAATTAGCCGCCATGCCGCGCTTACAGCGGCGCTAAAGCGCCCACGCGCGCGTCAACAAAGCGCCAGCAATGCCGCGGTGCCCGCCGACCCACTGACGTTTGCTTACTCGCCTGACGCGCGTATTCATTGAGGTCGTCCTTTTTTACCGCCCACAGACGGCGCTCACCACCCCCCCCCGCATCACCCGCTCCCGATTAACATCCACCGCCCTGTTATACTCCTCACGACGCTTTTCGCCCAATTTGTATCGTTTCCCTCGTTTTTGACCTTCCCCCGTTACCGTTGGTACGCAGCCTTTTCACGCCTCCTCACACCTCCCCACACCTCCCCACACCTCCTCTTCCCCTCCCCCCCACCCTGCCCCTCAAAATGGTGGAAATCCCTCTCAAGTCCCAGTTCGTCAGTCTCATCGTAACCCTTATCTCTGGCCTAGCCGAGCTCTTCCTCTTCGGTGCCCTTCTCGGCTTCAACAAGTACTCAGAATGCATCGCCCTGCGAAAAGGCCGGCAAGTAAGCGTTCGGCTGCATCGAATTCGAGCCAAATTCCTCGCCGTTCTGGCAATGGTTGTCTTCATCTTTCTCGAAGTCATCATGTCCTTCTTCAGTGACCCCGCCATCGAGATCAAATTCCGCACCGATGAGTGTCTCGCCGTCGACCGAATCGACCTGCGTGAAGGCTTCACCGGCGACACGAATGACGAGGATTTCATCCTTATTCGATGCATCGGTATCAAGAAAGACGGCTTTCTTCAACGCGCCGGGAATTTCAGCCTCAACCCAAACACAAAAGCGAGGGTGCGATGTGGTAAACATGCACTTTATGAATATCCCAACGAGGATGACCTCCAATTCACTCTAACCAACGTCACCCGTACCGGAGGTACCGACACAGACCTAGTCCTCGAATGCATCCTTCCCACACCCGCTGTTGGCGAAAAACCCCCAACTGAAAGACTCTGTGCCGCCGTCAGACAACTTCCACCAAATTCAATCGGTTTCACCAACGTCTATCTCTCTGCTGCCGTTCGCGAAAGTGAAGTTGGTCCACTTGTAAACCAACAGGTGGTCATTCCGTTCTTGGAAACAAGCGTTAGATACAACACCTCTGGCCTCTCCCGCAACTTCGCCAGGCGTCTCTTGCGCGCTTATGATAAAGACGTCACCGATCCCATGGAGATTCGCAAGCGCGTCTTCATGGGAATCGAACGGAGAAAATGTGCGTTTGAACACAGGAAGAAAGATCTCACCACAGTGCCTCTCGGTCTTGTGTACGGTATCGTCGCCGCATGGATCTTATCATTCCTCACATTCGCCAGTACCCTATTGTTGAGAAGAAGTATCTTTTATGATATGAGTGATCCACTTCATTGGGCCCAACGCACGTATCGTCATATCGATGAGCCGATCGTTGGAAATCCAGTCGTTACAAGTGTCTATGAACACGGAGAACGACTAATGTACGTGTCCGGCTCCGCTTCTAACGACGATGATCTACTGTCTAGAATGAGAAATATTCGCATTACTTGGCCGTGGAGGAGGAGGAACAGGGACAATGCTCCTAACGTTGAAAGACAACACTCATTTGTTGAACAACAGGCAAATGTGTGACAAACATCCCCAGCCCACTTCGCCACTCTTTTCTAGGTCTCTTCAACGATCTTATCCCTGCACATCTCCCCGTACTTGCCCATTCGTTTCACTCCCGTCTCTCTGGTTCTCCGTTCCCGGGCTCCGTGGTTTTACCTGCCTTTTTCGCTTTCTGTACAGCAGCGTCATGCTTACGTGAGTCCTCGTCTCCGTGCGCTCCGCTCGGCCTGCGCGCTAAAAGCTTTACAACTCGTTTCTTTCAATGGCCGTATTGTGTACTACCTTCAAGCAACCACTACTCCAGATCATACTTTGTGATCGTCAAACGTGGAAGAGTGCCCGTTTCTCGCCCTAAAAACCTCGCAATCATGAACGTGCGTCCCACACCAAGGGGAAGGTCATCCATCGGTTCTTCACAAGGCCGTCGAAAACAACGCCCAACTGTCCCCCGACTGTAGCGTCGCAAAGTTAGTATCTACAATAAACGCCAAAGAAACGTGCCGTTCTCGTTAAACGGCTCACCTACTACAGGGTACGCCAAAACATGCACGCGCTTTTCGCAGGACTAGCGGACTGCTAGCAATCTAACCCTGGGATACTAAAAGAGCACTTCGCGGTACAGTGCCTCCCTACTAGTCTCGAGTCGATTTTCTCAACCCAACCAAACGAGCGGTGAGACGCGTGTCTTTTTCGCACACCCTTGGTAGTTGGCAACTTGGTAAGGGTTACGTCTCACGTTCCACGCTCCGCTCACCCCATGCAGCCATTCCCACTGTATGCTGTACCGGCCAGTCATGACATCATGCACGATAACTACAAGACACATGCTTTACACAACAAACTATTCTATTCCACAGTACGTACACCAAAATATAACCCTTTGACTCTCCCCTGTCCCTATTTAACGCGCGGGCAACCACTTCATCACAGCGTGAACTCATGCCCATCTACAAATACGCTATTGAGCTTGAGATTAATTATTGCCACTCCATTCGTTTCCCTCTGCTTCACAGCGCGTACAAAAAAAGTTGCATCCGCTTCCAGATCCGATCGTTTCTCCTTCATGATCGACTGCAGCAAACCCAACGTGTGATTACACCCGTCAACTGTTCGACGCACGTAGCACTGCCGATTCAAAGCAACCACGAGATGGGCTTTTCCGTTTCGTGTATATTCCACCTCCGGGCCCTGTACGCGTGTCCAACCCTCTTTTCTAAGGCGGTAATACTCTTCAGAGTTCTCATCAACACCGCTTAGTATGGATTCACGAAATAATTCCACGGAATTGCGTTCGATTTGATAGAGCACTTTTTCACTCATTTCAATCTCTATAGCGGAGTGTCCTTCGCATACCGACCAGGGACTTTGCTCTCGTTCCAACGAGCCATCAGTTCCAATGCCATCATGATACAACAACGTCACATTTTGGACCGGCACGTATGGCAGCGTTGTCCCATCCGGATAATGAAACCCAAAGTACGTTATCTCTGTGCCGTCACAAGTTTCATCCGGTTTGAATGGGGTGTACAGTTGGAATTTGCACGGCACAACGGGATGTTCATCCACCATTTGTGCAAATGCCGGACGACGAATCACGCATTCACGGTACTTTTCCACGTATCCTACAAACGCGCTGTCATACTTTCCGGTTGTACCCGCCACCTCGATGCCTGTTTGCAACGTGTAGCACTGTTCTGTTGGTCGTTCGAAGTCCCATGTGTCCGGGGGGTCGTTCACCACCCAGGTCTCGTCCGGCGACAACCACGGCTCGTCTTTCTCGGGGTTTGTAGGGGCGCTCATTACCCATGGGGTACATTCGCTGTTGTCCGCTTCCCACGTTGAAGCGTGCTCTGAGCGCGGAGAGGACGGCGTCGATACAGAAGACCAAGCGCCAGTATCAGGCCAGGTATCCGTGTCACTTCTAGTCAAGGGGAACCAGAGCTTGTCTGTGGTTTCAACCGGCACCTCGAGGTAGCCTATACGGCGCTTCAGTCTCTTGATCTTGCTCTTCTGAATGTTCACCTTTTTCTGAAGAGTCTTGACGCGTTTCGAAGCCTCTTCTAACTCCTGCTGAGTGCCCTCGGACTTCACTTTTGCCTCCGCTTCCTGCAACTTCGCGTACACATCCTTGCTGCTTGTGTGCAGCGTCTCGGCATGGGAGATCAGGTCGAATAACGCGTCGTTAACTCTCTGAAGATGCGCTACCGGCACGAACTCGTTCCCGTCGATCACTCGACGGTTTTCCCTCAGCATGCGTTCGGCGCGCTCAAGGGATTGCGGAAAGTGCACCAAATCGAACTCGATGTGCAGTTGACCACTCTGTTCTTCGTTCTGATTGGGAGGATCCATTGGGAGAATAGAAGAGCTCAATCGATCAACGGTTCTTTGTTGTTTCTTCGGGGGGCTGGGTGGATGTATGCTGGAAAAGCAGGTGACTCTAACAGCTCTCCTTGCCAGGGCAGGCTGGAAGAGCAGTGGCGCATGTGTTTAAGTACTGAAAACGAAGCGGAAGAGAAGTGTTTAAGAGGCGTTCTTGCGAATACGGCTATTCCGCTGGACAAGTGCGCGTTTACCGACGGTAGGAGAACGCGCCACACACGTTCGGAACGCACTCTACATGGCGCGGAGGCCCTTCTGAGGGGTCCCGAAAGAAAGAGGAGCTTGAAGCGTTTCGGGTGTTGCGCTCCCTATCCAGCCGGAGCTCCGAAGGGAGGGCCAGCTTGAAGTCGTGCCGTTCACGTATACCTCTTCGGGACAAGCCCCGTTCGGACTGACTTGTTGTGGCCGGAGAAGACAGCTGCTTCTGTAGCGCATTGGTGAACTGGAAGCATCAGTGTCGGTCAAGTGTCTGTGAGAGTGTCATGTTAAGGGCAGTTTTGTAGGAAGAATTTTGAACGCTTGGTGTGTTTCCCGCTGCAGGCCGGCTGATTTGGCGCGCCGTGTATGTTGGTGTGGACGACTCTGTGAATGTGTGGCTGTAAGCCTCACTTTCACATGAGCTCCCGCACGGGTGGAAACCTAACAGACTGTTCCGCTAGTTAGAAAGTTTAGTCTAGTTACTCCACTGTCTCGGTCTCTACCCTGAAAAAACAGATAGACAAGTTGAAGATTAGCAGTAAAGGGTAATACGGTTGTCCGTATCCGACTGCGGACAGAGGCTGTTGTCAGCTCTGGTCTTCAAAGTCTATTCTACTTTACTCTACCAATTATCCTACAGGTTTCTAATCGACCGTTTGGGTTGGATACTGTTGGACAGCCACCCCTTCTTTTGTCCTAAGTAAAGAAGTACATATGAGACTGGATCTCAAAATCTTATGCGGACAGTCCCTCTCGCTCCTTCCACTAAAACCTTCCACTCTCCGTTTCGTTCACTACCACCGCCTCCACCACCAGAACCTAAGCGCTACCGCTGCGCCCCGCGCACCGAACCGCATTCTCGTCCATCCCTCCCCGTCCACCAGTATGTTTCGTCAGACTGCCGCCACCGCGCCCCTCGTACAGCCCACGCGCGTCTCTGCCCAGAGTGCCGCCTTCTTCACGATGCTCACCGCCTATACCAAATACGCATTCCAATAAGCTTTCCGTGAGCATGCATTTCGCAAAACGCAAGCTATAATAATAATGGATCTGTTTGCTTTCAAACCCAATATTTGGGCGCCTGCGCAAAGTTGCAAGCCCGCGCACCCACTGCAACTAATCTGGTGCTGCAGTGCCTCGCGCAGGAACGCTTAGCGACACTTGCGCCGCCACCACCCGCAGTACGACATCTCTATTGCAAGTTATACACACAAAAAAAGAAGTTTATTGGCATCATACATAAAGATGGTAGCATATATTAGTCATATCTTTGCCATTCTACATCTGCTGCTGTGGCCACAGAGAGTATAAAATCCCTCACAAGGGCACCCCGACGAATCCGCGCAACAAATACCATTCCTTTGAGATTCTCATTTATATAGAACAGGTAGAGCCGCTCAAACCAATATTTATGAGAAGGCTGCAGCTCAACTACTTTCTGGTACCTCCCCGTTAGAGCCAGGAGTAGGCAAAGAAACTAAGTAACCGCGTAAGATGGGTTGATGGCACTGTCCTGAAGCGTCACAAGGTACTATGCCTGAATGGAGAGCACTTTTTCGGATAAAAGCCTGGCCTAAGAAGCTTGGTCATCGATGAAAGGACTGCGTTTACAAGATGGTTCCGGAAACGAGTCGTCGGATATCTCTCGAGCGAGCCAGGTGACATACGGACGTGCATGTTTAGACGTCATGATGTGGTTGGAGCAATAGTGCTGCAATCGTCTTATGAGGGCACAAGGTATAAAAAAACCAAAAATACCCTTTAAGGTACAATACCTTTCGCCAAACTGGTCCTTCACGGCGAGGAAATGTCTTATAACCATTTGTTTTGATTTGTTACTTATACCTAGTATGCAAGACTAGAGGGTATTTATATTTACCGATTGCCTATTAAAGCGCGAGTTTGGTGGCCTCCAAGCCAACTCCGCCCAGACCACTTCTTCTCCGTTTGGCAACCCCTATCTTCTCCAAGAGCAGTCTGGTCCTCCCTGCCATCAACCAAACTTTTCACCACTGTGATGCAACGCCCCAAAGGGGAGAAACACCGAAAGACGTTCGGGATCTTTCCTCCGTGGAGTTGAAACCAGTTGAGTAGAGCCCCTCTAGGGGTGGCACGGCGGAGCCGGTTTGTAAGACCGGGGCAACCCTTTGCGACTAGCGCAAGAGGGTTTAGGAAAAGAATCGCTATCCGCGAGAGCGGGAATGCGTCCACGCCAGAGGTAGGTTTCCACGTAAGTGGAGGTGTGTGAGCGGATGCGCACACGAGAGCCGCGGTTAGCGGGAGGTGCTACCCTAAAAAGGGAAAAATGGAAGGGCGAAGATGTAGTGCAATACATTCCCGCGTACGGGCGATGGTGAAACTCATATCTGAGGTGTACTCGGTGCGAGCGATGAAGCGGGATGCATGAATTTTAGCCCCCGTTTACCGGGCTAATTGGCGGTCGGGTTACCCAGGGTGGTTATGGGAACATTCATATTTTGTGGTACCTGCCTGGCAAGGGTGGTGGACACGTGGCTACAGCCCCGGCCAGGAGGCCCAAAACGGCTACTTATTTTAGTATAGTTTAGGGGTTAATTTTACTTAGGCTAGTGCACTACCTACTGTACTGCACTGAGCTAGTACTTGAGCGTCGGCCGCACGGCGGCGAGCTCACCAAGAAAAGTAACAAGAGTTCGGCTCTGACTCTATTCGCCATGCGAAGTGTCTAACTCCTCGCGGAGGTACACCGCTTGCCCGATAGTTTCACCCGACTCGCACCACCGAGGAGACCGTGCTCGTCGTACCCAGTGGGTTGTGACCACTCGTGGTATTCGTTGTTGTCGTGTGACCGCCCGTACAGGCCCTATCTCCGCCCCAGTTTTGGGTATTGATATTACCGACGTGTGTCGTGAGACCGTGAGACCATCCCTTCCCCTCATACCCCCTAACCGCCGCGCGGTGCGTGTTCGTGTGTGTGTATCGGCACCCCCCTCCGGGGTCTGTTCCCGCTTTCCGCACGCCCCCGTCGGGTGGTCCCTTTCCCTCTTTTGTTCCACTGTTCCCAGGCTACTTCCGGACCAGCCGTGGTTCCGACCCGTTCTAACCCCTAAACCTCCGAGGTACATCCAGGCTCCCGACGGAGTTACACCCGTCATACGGGACACGGAGGGCTCTACCCAGCTGGGCCTACCTCTCCAAGAGAGCAAGGCTTCGAGCTGCCTTGGGTGCCTTTCCCACACCGGGATTGCACCACAGAAGAGGAGGAAGAGAGGACGAAGTGAGTCGCGAGAGGGACGGGGGTGAACGGCGATGCCGGTAACAATATCCCTATACAGGGCGAAACTCCAACGCAATTGGAATAATATGACTCCCAGTGATGGGTCCCTTTAGATGTCCAAGGGGATTAGATGTCCCGTGGTTCACGGCGTTTCCCTCCAAGGAGGAGTAGAGCACGCGCGCAAGCGGTAACAACTAGAGCCAATTCCCCAGTTTGGGGTCCCTTGTTGGGGAAGGTTTACTGGTGCGACAGCAGTGCGCCGTCGCACTAAGTACTAGCTTCCCAGAAATGGGTGTGAAAATAATAAATAAAATCAACTAAAATACTCCACATTTCGTGGCAACATCCACTACTGTGGCCAACCGCCAATTGACCCAAAACCGTGTCCCACGTGTCCATACCCACCGTTGTGGGGCGTAGTTCATATACACACTACACAACCGATAATATCGGGAAAACAATCAAGTACCGGGAATCCCTCCCTGAGGGCGTTGCACTTCAGCAGTCAAGAATCTCGTACCCAATGAAATACGTATATTCTGCAGCACTTATCGTCTTGGCATCAGTGCTGTCGGTCGCCAAATTGGTAAAATGTTCCAGCACTGCTGGAACACACGTTTAGAGTGCTCCAGCAGTGTCTGAAGCATTCTAAGCTTCGCTGGCCCAGCATTACCACTGTACTTCGGTGATGCAGGCGCCAGTTGCTAAATTAATATTGGTTAGTGTGCAGCACCAGAGGCTTCTGGAAGCCAATGGAGTAACCTAGACGCACACATGAGTAATTATAAAGTAGTAATGCGTTTCTGTGTTGTTTTGAATGCTTTTTGACTCTATAAAAGGGCGACTTGAGTCTCAAACTTTAGTCTGGACTCATGTCAAGAACGAAATCAAGACTTCTTCACCTCCACAACTTTCTTCTCAACTTTTAGTATCAACCATCAACTCTCAACCGCACTTAAGGATGCGCTTACCCCTTTTTGCATAATTTAGGTGGTGCATTACCGTCGCTGAGACCAGTTAAAGCGCCGTTGGCGTGAACAAAAGTCGGGTAGTTGTAACAAAGGCGCTTCTGTCATCTGTGAGCCCCACCAGAGCGTTGATCTGATAATTTTGACGGTCGAAAGACCTGGTGGTTTTCGGACGGAGTTGCTTGACGGGAGCTGTCCGCAGGCGACTTGTTGTGCAACCTCTTCTGCAAAACGCTAGATTTGGTATAGAGTGAAGGCATATACCGCTGTTAGTAGCTCTTCTCTGGAAGCCCTGTAAGGATTGTACGGACCTGCTTTTGGTTTGTGCAGAAGTTGGTAGGCTGGATAAATCACTTTACATCCGGAGTGTCTTACCGGAAGCCAGGATTCTGAGTCCTAGTGACCCTTGAAATAAATTTTGGGTTTTGCGCCGTTTCAAGAAGTATCAAGAATTTTGTATTTGGATTGAGCCTTGTGCTCTCCTTTTGTATTTGTTGTTATCGTTGCAGGTTGAGTCCTTTTCGTCCCTGCGTTGGTTGTTCGTTTGATCTTTTGTTCGTGTCGTTTCATTTTGTTGGGGCTTCGAGCTACGAGGAACACGCTTTTTAGGCTAATTTGTCATTTATTTTGGCCCCCTCCGTCACTGTCTCGTGATGGCGCCCACAAGTGCGTACCGCATTGGCGCAGTTGCGTGTAGTCCGCAACATAAATGCTGACGGAGTGTAGCCTTACAGCAAGCGCTGTCGTGCAGGAACAAAACGCCACTTAATCCCATTGCGCTAATTTCTTTTTTGACAAACCACTTCACATCTACGAAGCCGCGGCGAGGCCTGCAACGTACAACGAATCGGAGCCTTGATGGACACATTTGTTGTCTGTGCAGGCCTTCGTCGAAGCTCCGTGTAGAACTACCGTTGGTACAGTCGTAGGACAACGGGGGTTGTACCGAAGGTAAAGAGATTATCCGAATCCAGTCGTCACTGGCTGTAATGTTCTTATTGTTGTCTTCTTTAGCTCCCCGACGTCGCACGTTGTTCGCACTTCGCGACTTATGATACAAGCGCGGACAAGTGCCATTTACATCATATACATACTGTAGTAACGATCTGAAACGGACCTAGCTCTGTTGTATAGCCTGTAACAGTCGACCAATTCTTGGGATGGACCCTCTCAAAACTACGATCCCGAAACGAGTTAAAGGGCTCGACTTTAAAGCCGCAGAGCAGCTAACCCGCCGTTTACTACTGCACGATGCAGCCCTTCCAGTGTACTCGCTTTTGCCTCCCACACCGCCCTCACCTACAGTCACTGCATTCCTACAACCAACTGGCTTCTCCGTCTTGCCGTCGGCTGTAGACCCTGCTTCTAAAGGCCACACCGGCCTAACTCCTCGTTACGGTGTTCCACCCGCACGAGCAGATAACAAGCGTTCGCAAATACGCTTCCTTATCTCGGTCTTGGCCGTTTTCGTTGACGCTCACCCGAACCCAAATCCAGTCGTTGTCGACTTCTGCGGTGGTTGCGGTCACGTAGCCCTTGTGATCGCCGCCGTTTTCCCTCAGTGCCGTGTATACATCGTGGATGGAAACAAAGTGGCCTTGTCTATCGCCAAAGAACGGGCGAAATCGGCAGAGTTACGGAATGTCCAAACGTACCACACCACCGTTCAGAACTTTTCTCTTCGCTTCGATATAGCGCTTGCTCTGCATGGATGCGGTGGTGCCTCAGATGCTGTCATATCTGCCGCGGTGCGAACTCGCGCTGCGCTTATCGTTGTGCCATGTTGCGTAGGTGCCATCGTCACTTCACGTGGCTCAGTGACTGGCGCCGCAATATCTCACAAGGACTCGGTCTTGGATATTTTCGGGAAAGCTAAGATAGACTGGCATGTGCCGAGGAGTGCCTTGTTTAGGAGCTTGTTCCGTGAAGGCGACTATGACTGTCTTGCAAAGGCTGCAGACTTTGGTGAACATGGTGTTGACGACTGGCGAAAAATCTCAAAAGCTCTACTCGAGTGGGATCGTTTGCAATGGCTACGTGAGGGACAATACCATGCAAGATTAGCCAAAATGAGACCTTTGTCGTGCACGCCAAAGAATGATGTACTACTTGCCTGGCCGCGGACCTACTCCTCTTCGTTTCAGCCTGAGTGGCCTCTTGATGGACTCGCCAACGGTTTTGTTCGGGACGTGGTTGAGGGTAGTGTGTTGAATGGCCTTGGTCTCGCAGAAGTAACAGAAGTGGAACGCATGTTACAGAATCTAGTTTGTGATGCAAATTCTCCGGGTGTCTACCGTTCTTCGGCTGGTGCGGGCAAGAGGCGACGCAAGGTAGTGCACGCTGTGGCCGAATCAATGGGATTGTGGCACCGAAGCGACGGAAGAGGTACCCAGCGCTCCGTTTTGGTCCGAAGAACGCCGCACTGGCCTTTCTTTCTTGATACTTATGTTGGAGTTGGAGGCCCTATCATTGAAGCAATCAGTGCAGCTTTTGTGAGCAAGGTCCCAGAGCATCTTGCAGATCGGCGTGTGCTTGTACGAGGGCGTCCGCACCATATAACTATTGTTTCACCGGTTGAGTATGGTTGTTTGGATTCGCAGTATAGGACGGACCGCGCTGCATGTCTCGAGTTGGTGAGTCAACAGCTGTTCGGAACGTCGCTTAAAGTGATGGGACTTGGGCGCGTTCAGCGTTCCGCAAAGCCATCGACCCTGGTATCGTGGGATGGAAATGCAGTAGAAGATACCACAAGCTACTACCCTAACGACGTGAAACATGAGGTGTTCTTTGTGGTTATCGAATGGCCAGAAGCGCAACAGTTACGAGGTCAGATGGGTTTACCAGTTAAGGACCTCCATATAACACTTGGTTTCACAGAAAAGGACATACATAACTGCCGCAAAGACCTCAATACTTTGATATATCCAGTTTCGAGCGAATACAAACTTACTGTTCCTTGACTACACGACAAAAAGAAAAAGACAGAACCTCAACAATCATTTGCTTACTGCTGAAGCGTGTTGTTGGAGCAAGCCGTATCGCAGTTAGATTCTCCCTGAAAAGGGAGTTCGAAAGTTGAATTGAAGATGTTCTTGCTTGAGTATCCCAGACTCATGTAGAGTCGTTGGACGGAAGCTTGGCACCCTTCGGTAAGTAGTGTTCAGCTCTATAGTTGCGATCTGTTTCGTCTTCTTGTAGACCGCGACCAAAGTTATCACGTTCAACGTATTCCCAGTCTTCACCGACTGCAGCAGCAGAAGGTGCCACCACCACCACGTGAGTAGCCGCAAACCACGTGACTAGAACGGTACCGAGTACAAATGCCACACCTATGCCTAAGACGATTCCTAGCGTGCCATTCTCCGCCAGATCGCTTCCTCGAATGTCCTCAATGGGCCCTGGTGCTCTTTCCTTCGGAATACCTGCGATGAAAAAGCCCTGATTCTTTGTAGATATGGTCACGTCAGTGTCTGTGACTTGGACTATGTCATCATCATCCGTTCTGAATATGAAGCAATTGTCTCTACCGCAAACGTCTAGAGGGACTGAGCTATCGTTCCAAATGATCCCGGCCCTCGTTTCTTCCGATGATCCACCCAGTGTCTTGTTTATCTCCATCGTAACTCGGAAACATTCTGGCGGAATCTCATCTCGCACGATGCCTCTCACTTCGAGAATTGGGCAATGTGTCACACGACTGTCAATATCTAGCAAGAGCCCAGTAGCCCTCACTGACTCTTCTGGAATTATGACAAAGGACGCAACCATTCGTCTTGATGAAATACTCTGCAAAACACCCGGACACAACTGTTGTTGCACAGCTGACAAGCTAAGTGGCTTACTGACCTGGTTTTCATCGCAGGAAACCTGCACGTGAAGCTGAACCGGTGGAATCCTTGAGTCGCTCCTATTTCTTGGGACCTGCCGTGTGACTTCCGATTCTCTTAGGGTCGTGGACTCGATTCCTGAAAACCCACAGGTCTCTTGTTGCGCCCTGATAGATGCAATTAGTTTCGTTGTCTTCAACAAAAGGACGCCATAAGCTCTACGAAGGATGCCCGTGTCTCGCTGTAATCTTCTCCTCGAGGTTCCCTCTTGACCGATATTGAAAGCCGTAGCAAGCGAAAGGTTGGCAATAGTCGAGACCTTCTCCACAAGCGAATCACTGACCAATGCTTCAACAGTGCTGTCCTCGGTAATCTCAATTGCACTTTCAGCCTGTTTCAGTGCAGCGAAAAGGGTGTTTTCGTCTTCAAACAGACTTTGCGGCACAAGCAGAAGGTAAAAAGATAGATCAATGGCTGTAGCGATCTGATTCGGACGGTATACTGTCGTTGTGGTAAGGGTCTCACTTATTCGACTCAAATTCGCGACATATGATTGTGTCTGGTCCACTAGTTGCTGCGCCTCCTCTGAAGCATCGGAATCAGTCACGGAAACGACTATGCCCGCAATGCTGTTAGCAACTGATATCAACGATATTAAACACCCATGGTCTCGCATTGCTTCACATAGCTCGGCTTCCTCGGTAAGATTAGCAACACGGTCTGACAAGTTCTCCAACACTGTTTGATCCTCTGTCGGAGTTGGTGGAACGATAGACAGTGTAGTGTTCAGTAAAACTCTGTCAACTAAAGCACCACTTGTTGTTCGGGCTTCGCATTCAATCTGATAGATCCCTTCCCTATGAAATGTGAAGGATGCAAAAGGAACGGAGCTGCATCCCTTTCCCACAGAAAACCTCTCTTCTGGTGAGGACGACAAAAAGAAACAGTATTCGATGTTCTGTGCTTCGAAGGAAAGCTGTCCACTGATTGTGAACATCGTTTCGGACAGTATTCCAACATTCTCAATAGGAGCGGTGCATGATAGCTTCGGAATTTCAGATGTGAGAAATGATATTTCATACTGTTGTACAATAGAGCTCTCAGTCGAGTACACAGATACTTGTACGGTGTATTCCGTTCCTTCTTCAAGAGAGTTCGCTGCAAAGGCCAATGGAAGACGGGATCGCTGTCCTCGTACTGAAACGTAACCTGGACCATCTTTTAGCACTCCTCCCTGAAGAAGAAGATACTGTTGGCTGATTCTGGTCATATCAAACGACCATGAAACCGTGGCATCGTCACTGTTAGGCTGGATCACAATATCGGTAAGCGTGTTTGCGCTCTTCACATCGATGGCTATTCCTTTGCTGTCCACAACTTCTAATGTTGTGAGTGCTGGAACAGGCTCTGAAGAGCTCGACGTACGTAGTTCGAAATACGAGTACGTGACAGCCGTTCGGTTGTCCTTTGAGACTGTCAGTCCGAATGAGAAGAACGTAGGATTCGGATCATTACTATCATCCAAGCGTGAATCGAAAAGATTACTAGCCAGAATGGTTATGTTCACCGAATTCAAGATTTCTGGAAGAATCCCTGAGCAGTCTTCAACATCGTTCGTGAAGGATGCATCAAGAGATTTCTGACAGCTGAACCAATCGTACTGTATTTCTGTTGTCGGGTTACTTTCATCGGGCAGTACGTCTGGATCAAACGAGTTACCTCCATGCAAGTTCAAATCGGTTCCAGAGAGTAAGAGAGTGCCGTTTAGCCCATCGTTGATAATTGCTTGAAGCTCGGAATGGATAACGACGATGTTAACCGCGTCTCTGCCGCTGATAATTGGATTCGATATCAGGGTTGCAATGAGTTCTAGCCTGGAAACACCCATCACAAGATCTTGGCGAGCTATGTTGAACTCGAGGCCTAACTTGGTAGGACCTGTTACGCTCTGCCCTGCAACTGAGCTGTTTCTGAACTGCGTATTCTCGTCAACAACATAACTTCGATTTCGGTAAACCCATTCCAAAACCACACCAGTGTAGTTGCTGGTTTCAACCACGAGTGACGCCTGTACTAAGGTGGTGGAATTCAACGAGCGGGTTAGGACCTCCACTTCGAATACATTGACGAGAATGAACTCAACAACGGGAGTTGCAAGCTCTATTGTCACTTGAGAAGTATCCGATAACCCAACAGAGTTTTGGACAGTAGCTTGTAAGATAAATGGCGTTCCGCTCGGGCTAATCATGTCCGCCGTAACCGTGAAGATTTGTTCCGTTAAGGTGGTGTTTTCTAGAGGAATTTCCTCACCGTCAGTGGATAGCAATTGCCAAAGATAACTTGCACCGTTGTTATTTTCAGATACTTCAGCCACAAAAGTAGCCTCTCCGTCGTAAGGAATAACGTAAGAAGTTTCTTCGTTCGTGCTGCTATCGGCAGCTGTGATCGTGAGCAACGGTGCAACGTTGTACATCAAAGGAAACGGCTCAGATCGCTCGGCACAAACTTCAACCAACACATTATATGAAAACTGCTTGCCGAGTGCCGAAAGAGGAGGGCTTGTGAAGGCCAGCTCACTGCTTGAACTTATTTGCACATCGCTTCCACGAATCTCGAATCCACCAATACGAATGACGCTTGTTGCCTTGAATCCGTCAAATGTGCCGACGAGAACGATCCTTGAACCTCCTTCTGGCTCTGATACATTCGGTGTGATTCCAAGGAGTTCGGGGGGCGTGCTGAAGTCTAAAGAAAAGAGAGATGATGCGTCATCTTGTAAGTAAACCGCGTCAACGAAGTCGGAGCCGTACAGTGCTCTTATTGTGAACGGCACGTTTCGACCTACACCACCCACACTTTCAAGCACAAATGATGAGGAATCAGTTAGTTGATCATATAAAAAAGAATCCGGTTTCCCTTGCCATACAGAAAGCGTGCCATCTTCATTGCTAGCCAACAGCTCTCTCTTGTCGCTGAGTCTGAAGTTGAATCCTGTTACATTGAGAGTCTCAGTGCCGCACGGTAAACTCTGGTAAATAGATTGCTTCTCAACACTGGTTATTACTGGAGGTGCTCTCTCAACAACGCTGAAGACAATCGCTTGTTCATATACTTCCCCAGTGGTTCCGATAGTGTCCCAGTTCAGCTGCAATGTAAACTTTCCCGACTTGTATGGCCGAAACTGTGCTCCAAGTATGGGAAAGGCGGTTTCGGAACTCACAGCCATACCAAGCCCGCATTCGCCTGAGTTATCTAAAACAAGAGTTCCGGAAATAAACGCCGCCCCTGTTATGGAACATTCAGATACATTGTATCTGAATATGTAGTCATCAACAACAACAGAAACAGTGGCTAAGCCAAGGAAAGATATGCCATCCGAGCCAGTGTACGCAGTACCAGCCGGAAAGATCCCATATGATGGGATATCACGTAATCCCTGCAGTTCTCGATCATATGAAGCAAGCTCATATGTGTTCGCATAACCCGAAACGATAATAGCGTCCTTTGAAACTCCGCCGTCTTGGTCAGGAGTGTAGAAGACGATCCCATACACATTTGCAGGTAGGCTCTCAGAAGGAAACTGTTGAAGCTGTCTCGCAACTGATGTTGCTGTGAGGGTACAAAAAGTTTCGGCCGGAAACCTTTCGAAGGTGCATACGACAGTGGTGTTGTATGCCGTGGCTTCCGTGCCCACAATGTCGGAAATAGTGTTCGTGATTGAACACGAATCATTGAATAGTACGATGTCAGATTCACACCCAAAACTCATGACGTATTCCTCTGGGCTCGAATCGCTTGGCGGCATGAAGATGAAGTTTGCGACCAGTTCCTCTGATTCTCCATTGATTAAGTAGAAGTCCGTTTCACTCTGTGATACGACACTGATTCCAACTGGAGGTATGGAGTTGAGCTGTCTGGAAGTCCCAAGTCCAGTACGAAGTCTGGAAAGAGCAGGTAGATCGAAGGCCAGCCCTCCGTTGCACCAGATGAGTAGACATATTGAAAAGAGAAAAGTGACCAATGTTGGGTTGCGCGATAGGAATCGATGCTCGTCTCCCATCTCATGAAACCGCAAAGCAAACCGGCAACCAAGACGAGAATAAGAAAAGGGAGCAGAATCAGGATGCTCAATGCTGGAACGAAGAGCTTTCCCGGCGACCTGATGAGGAAGTTACCCCTGACAGCAGTATGGCCAAGCGTGTGTCTTGATTATACACATAGGAAAACACATTCAGCCTGCCCCCTGGGTAGAGCTCCAAAGGGTACAAACACATGTTCAGGTAATCGCTGACAATGACGCCGCGTATGATAGTAGAACTAACTTAAATCAAGGTTCCGTAATCCACGGCGTTAGTAATGGACAGAAACAAAGAGCCGTGTGGATCTAAAGTCTTTACGACTTGACTACAATTCCCGGTTTCGCCGTTCTGGCAGACCCTTGGCGTGCTGCCCGTGAGCCGTGAGAGCAAGCCGAATCCGTGGACGACTGCGGCGTCTGCTTCTGAGCAGTGCTTGATGGTCAAAAAACGGCAAAGTTTATCTACTAGATCTGGATCTCTAGCTAGTCTGTGTTTCGAATTGGTCGTGTCAGCTTTTTGTCTGTGCGCCGTGCTCGTAGCCTTTTCTCCGGACGAACAACGTTGACAAGAAGATGATTTTGGGGTGAGAAAGGCCATGTTTCGAAACAACTCCAATATTTACCAACGGTAGGTGGCTTCCCAAGCTGCAACAAGCAAGCAGAAGTGAGGCATTCAAAAAAGATGAGTGCGAGTGAGGTCGGAGCCAATCAGCGTTGAAAGATGCGCTGCTTAGGCGCAAACAGATGGTAATGAATTGGGGCAGTAACTTCTTATGTATAGTATGGTAAAGGATTAGCGGTAGCAACCTACCGTTCGTAGCGGTGTACCCCTGGTTTGCGCGGGGAGTATCATAATTTGCAACCCTGTATTGCAAGGCCGCGTTCGTTGAGGGGGGATGACGCTGGAGGTGCGTAGTATGCAGCACTTGACTAAATGATGATTTACGGTAACCTTGGTAGAACAGTTGTCATGGTGGTTGGTTGGGTCAGACCCATTTCAAGACTTGCACGACGATCAGGGGTACGGTGAGTTACACCCGCAACCTGACGCCAGAAATACTGAGCAAAGATGCAAGCGGGGATGCAAAAAGTAAAGAATAGGTGGAGGCAAGTTTAGATAGCCGGCTGAATTGGACAAGACGTCCATCCACAAGCTACAAAAGACAAGCAAGCACAAAGGCGCACAACCAGAGGGTTAAAAGGGCTTTACAGAAAAGCTGCGAAAGCATTAGGCCGGAATGTCTCCTGGAATAGGTTCCTGCGGTGCAGCAGGTTCCTCAGCGGTGCTTTCAACAGGGGCACCAACGTCTTCCGAAGCGCCACCCGCCTCATGCAGTTCCATCAACTTGGTAATATCAAACTTGGGCGCCTTGAGAATCTTCACTTTTCTAATATGCACATCTCTCAACGGGTAAATTCCGGAGGTAGACTTGACAATTTCCTTTCCAATAACCTCGAGCGTGAACTTTCTAACCAGTTCCTTGAGGTCACATTGCGACGCATCTCGAATCATGATTTCCACCATCTTGGCACGAATCTCGCGAATCTGACTGCTCTGCGCGTAGGTGGTCTTCTTGACCTGCCCGTCCCTACGCTTCGTGAAGCCAATGGCGAAAATTCGAAGCAAGTAGCCATCAGTGGTTTTCACATCGACATGGGCCTCAATGATAGTTTGCCACTTTCTAACAAGCGAGCACAACTTATCGCGCGTGAGATCCATGCCGTGGAAATTGGTAAGACACGAGCGGCCCTGCACCTCCTCGCACTTCAGGCGGATCTTGCGGTAGGCCATGTCCTCAGATTTTTGCAGATCGGCCAGAATGACTTCGTAAATACGCCCCTTGAGCGCTTCCGAGGCAATCCTGGTGCCTTGGGTGCGGGATACGAGCGTTTTACCGACCTGACGCACGTTGAAGATTGAGGGCGCTTTGATGTCGTACCACTCCTTTTTCAGAAACGGGTCCATGATCTTCTTGCGCGATCCTTTGCCCTTCTTGGACAGACGCTTGTTCTTGCCGACGGCCTGTGTTCGCGCGGTCGCAGGGGTGCATTGGTGATTGTTTGCAAAAGGTGTCAGTGGGCTGCGCGCAGATTGGGGGGGGGGTGGTTATGCAAGATACGGGATGTATCGATGGCGACTGCGCGGTGCAGCGGTGGCGAGTATCGATCGAAACGAGAGATCGGGAGCGTTGACGCGGTTCGGAGTCAGTCGCATTGGGGGGGGGGGGGCATTGAATGAACATACCATGTTGAGAACGAAAGGGGCTACAAGGCTGCGATGAAGACGGAGGGGCCAAGCAGCTCGGACAGCGGCTACGAAGAAGAGGACGGCGAGCGTCGTCGCCAAACAAAAGATAGAAGGCGATCAAAAGGGCGACGCCGCGACGGCGTACGCCGACCGTCGTCCATAGTGTGCAACATTGTCCCACACGTGTCCACCCTTCGTACACGTGTGTCCCTTTCTGTTGCGATAAATTGCGAATTTGCTGGTCCCTGATGCCACCGAGAGCATGCGTAGGGACGCGTCTTTGGCCGAGTGGTTAAGGCGGCAGACTCAAGGATATCTACTGGTGCATTCTGCTTCACGTTTGTGAGCATGGGTTCGAACCCCATAGGACGCATTCGCTGGAAAACCTCCTTCTGCGCTGCTCACTCCATCTTTTTTCCTTTCCACTTGTACGCGCGAGTAGCTCATAGCGTTCTCGCAATCATGGCGCCGCTGTTACCATACAAGTCCTGTTTTGTTTACCACGGCGTACTTTTACAACGGGAGCGACTCTCCTCTATCTCTTTCGAGTCAAGCTCCACAAACAAAAAAGGGGAAACAAAAACACTACATTCATACTGATACAAACCTACAAAACGGCCTCACACCAACAACAACAACAACAACAACAAGCGAAAAAGCCAAGTCAAGCCTCGCGTCTCCAACTTCGTTCAAGTTCATCCACAACGCGTTTGGTGTGACCAGAGTCGCAAACCGAGTCGCAATCAAACCGTCTCAAAGCGCGTCGAATGTCCTCAAAAAAGGCGTGCTCCGCCTCACACCGTCCGCAATTCACAAACGCCGAAAAGTGAGCAAGAGCCGCCTGCAAGTCCGAGCATCGTATACAAGCCGCCACCAATGTGGCCACACCATCCATTCTCAACACACACTCATTTCGCTTCACATCGCTCACAATTTGTTCCACAAAGTCCAGGTCCATTCCCATCCCCGCCGCGTCAAGCGCCATTCGATAGCTCACCTGGTTCGGCTGAAACCTGCTCTGTTTAATCCGCGCGTAAAGCTCCCTCACGCGCGCCGTGTCGCGCTGCGACAGCGCGCACTTGATAAGCGCGTGGTATGTATATCGATCGCCCTTGAACGCGGTCGTAGCAATCATCTCTTCAAAAATCTCAAACGCCTTCTCACTATCGCGCCCCTCGCAAGCCGCAATCAAGATGTTGAACGTATTCTGCGTGGGCGAAACGCCAAACACGGTCATTTCATCAAACAGAGCCACTGCCTGATCAACGTGTCCAATGCGTCCAAACGCCGATATCACCTGTCCGAACGCGGACGAGTGCACCGAAAGTCCACATTTCCACATATCTCTCAACGCCGTCAACGCTTTGTACGGCCCGCCTGTGGCCACATGGGCGCGAATCAACGCCGACACCGTGTACGCATCGGGCGGTATCGACGCGCCTGTCATGTAGCGATGCACCGCTTGCGCAGCGTGCGCATTGTGCGTGGCGACGAACACGTCGATGAGCACGTTGCACAAGGCGGTGGAGCGCGTTGGCGACGATGAGAATATGCGCAGCGCGAGCGGAACGTGCGGTTGTTTTGAGCGCGCGATGACGGTGAGTAAATTCACGCGCAAATGATTGTCCAACGGAACGCGCTGTTGCTGCAAGAGTTGGTAAAGACGCATTGCCTCGTTCGTGGCGCCCGCCCTCGCGCAGGCCGTTAACAGCAAACTGTAGGTATACTTGTCCGGGGTGATGCGCTGTTGGTGCAGTTGGTCGAATACGGCCAGGCAGGTTTGCAGCGACTTGGGGCGTTTGGAGAGCGACTTGAGACGGCGGTTTGCAGCGTGTAGCGTTAGTGGGCGCGCGGGTTGGTCGGTGGACGACGGCCGTTGTGTGGGTGCGGCGGATGGGCGGAGGGAGGGCTCGAGGAGAGAGGGCGGTGGGAATGGCATGTAGGGGGGTGGCGGGGATGGCGGGGGTGGAGGGGGCGGGGCGCGTGGGGCGGCGACGGAGACTCGAGTGGTGGTGCGGTGGCGATGGGAGGGGTTGCGACGGCGGGCGGGGCGGGCTGTGGAAGGTGCGGAGGCGGACGAGGTGATGGGGAGGGCACAGCGAGACGAGAGCGTTGAAGACGGCACAGCGCCATACGCAAAGGCAAGCATCGTTCCTTGAATATTTTGCGGGCAGCGGCGACGGCGGTGCGCGGCGGCCGGGCGGGGAGGGAGACGGGGAGGGAGACGGGGAGGGGGGTGGGGGGATGGGGGGATGCGCGCTTAAGAGGGTGCGGCGGGGGGGAGCACATGTGAGCAGACGGGCGGCAGGGTAAATGGGAACGGGAAACGCCCCACACGTCGCATCCAAAGATATTTTGGCCGATTTTGTCCGAGCCACGCGCTGCGTATCTGAGCCGTCATGGCGCGGCTGCAGTCATTCCGCCGCGCCGTGCGCTTAACCCTTTTGCACCACCACATACAAAAAGGCTTTAAGCCGCCACAGCCATCCGCTCTGTCCTTTGTTCTCCCTCTTACTCCCTCCAATGGCTCCGTCCAATGGCCGCCGCGCCGCGCGCACCCCGCACAGCGCGCGAAAAGGGCTTAACCCTTTTGCACCACCGCACACAAAAGGCTTTAAGCCGCCACAGCCATCCGCTCTGTCCTTTGTTCTCCCTCTTACTCCCTCCAATGGCTCCGTCCAATGGCCGCCGCCCGTGGAAGCTGCCAGAACGCCGATCATCCCAACCGGATCTGAGATGCGATCTCGCTGCCGCCGCCCGATCTCACCCTACCTCTACAGGTACCCTACCGAAGTTACACTACCCATCTTCATCCGCTCAACTCCTCCTCGCCACCGCCCACAACCGTCCGTCACCATGGCGCCCGCCTTCGCCGTTCCGCTCCCCGTTCCCACCTCCCCCGCCACCTCCGCCTTCACCACCCCGCGTCGTCCCCCCTCCCACAATGTCCACCCACCCGCCCGTCGTCCCCTCCACCCGCCCCTCAACATGGTCGCCCCCGCCGCCCCCACCACCTCTCAACCCGCCACAGTGCAGCAAAAACCCATCAAAAAGCTCCTCATCGCCAACCGCGGCGAGATCGCCATCCGCGTCATTCGCGCCTGTGCAGAGCTCGCCATACCCTCCGTGGCCGTCTACTCACAGGCCGATCGCGACGCCCTTCACGTCTCCTTGGCCGATCAAGCCATATGTATCGGAGACGCTCCATCCGCCACTTCCTACCTTTGCGTCCCCAACATTCTCGCCGCCGCCGCCGTCACCGGCGCCGATGCCGTCCATCCGGGCTACGGTTTCCTAAGCGAGAACGCTGAATTTGCCGATATTTGTGCCGCGCATGGCCTGCGATTTGTCGGCCCGAGCCCAAACGCAATCTCCAAAATGGGAGACAAGGCCACGGCAAAGGAAACCATGCTTGAGGCGGGTGTGCCGTGCGTGCCCGGTAGTCGCGGTGTGCTTGCCTCCGTGCAAGAAGCGATACAACTTGCAACGCAACTTGGATATCCGTTGATGCTCAAGGCCACAGCTGGCGGCGGTGGCCGCGGCATCAAGATCGTCAACGCCGAAGGCGAGCTTCAAAACGCGTTCAAGACTTGCTCAGCAGAGGCGCAGGCCGCCTTTTCAGACGGTGGCTTGTACATGGAACGCTACGTGCAGGCGCCGAGACATGTGGAAATTCAGGTGCTGGCAGACAACTACGGAAACTGTGTGCACCTGGGAGAGCGCGATTGCTCGGTGCAGCGACGTAACCAGAAGCTTATCGAGGAGGCGCCTTCGCCGGCGCTCAACGAAGATTTGCGGGAGAGGATGGGAAAGGCGGCCGTGGATGCGGCAAAGGCGATTGGATACCGCGGCGCGGGCACGGTGGAGTTCTTGTTGGATCGCGACGGGCAGTTTTACTTTATGGAGATGAACACGAGAATTCAGGTGGAGCATCCGGTGACGGAGGCTATCACCGGCGTGGACTTGATTCAACAGCAGATTCGAGTGGCAGAGGGACATGAGTTGGCGTTCGAACAAAAGGACATTTGTTTGAACGGACATGCGATTGAAGCTCGAATCAATGCTGAAGACCCTGCGCATAACTTCCGACCGATGCCGGGAAAGGTGACGGGCTTTCTGCCGCCGGGCGGAATCGGGGTGCGTTGGGACGGGCAGGTGTTTACTGGGTGGCGAATTCCTCCGAACTACGACAGCCTTTTGGGCAAGCTCATTGTGTGGGCGCCGACTAGGAGGGAGGCGATTCAGCGCCTTAAGCGCGCGTTGAATGAGACGGCGGTGCAGGGGGTTCCGACTACTATAGCGTTTCACTTGCGCGTGGTGGAGAACGACACCTTTGTGAAGGGCGAGGAGATCTACACCAACTTCATTGAGACGGAACGGCTGCTGGAGCAGCTGCGGGGGTGAGCTGTGACCCGTGGCCACGTAAAAGAACGTACGTGTACACGCGTGCCAGCGCGTACAGCTGTGAGAGCGTGCGGCGCGCGCACGCGCGCGTGACGTGCGTTGTGTGTCGGTCGCGCGATGGGCGGCGCATGCGCGCGCGCGCGCGAGCGCGCAGGGTGCGCTGCAGTTTGAGCCTGCGCCGCTACGCGCGCCGCTGCTTCGTGCTCCGCAGCTTGACTCATATGGCTCACGCTACGCGACCTTCGTCGCCTTCCGATTCCTCCGCTCCCCCTCCCCTTGCGCACCCCCGCCCCGCGCCCTCCCTGCTTAAGGGCTCCTCGCCTTCGCCCCCCTTCCATGACCGCTCCCACCCTCGGCAGCTGCTGCAAACAGCCTCGCTGTTCGTTTCGCAAGCCCTTGTTCAACGCCCATCCGGCTCTGACGACGACGACGACGAAGACGACGACGACGACGACGACGACAACGCGGCCAACCACTACCACCGCGATCTCTCTCACTTGATTCTTCGCGACTTTCAACCGGCCTCGGAGCTGCCTTGCTTCAGTGACGCCGACATGATTTCCACCGCGCAGAGTCGACGCGACGCCGATTCTGCCCCCGCTGCGAAACGCGCCGTCTCTAGCCGCGCCGCGTTTGTGTTCACGCGGAAGTGGTACGATCAAATGTGTTTGGAGGCCGTGCCGTTAAAGTTCCAAGTGCCTGTACATGTGTTGCACCCGTCCTTCTTTCGAATCAGTTGTGCATTTCACAACTCGCTGTTCCCGCCAGAGGCGTCGTCCTCGCCCGTGTCCGCCGCATCCGTGCCCGCCGCGCGCCACAGCGCCGAGGCCAACGTGCTTTATCAGGCGTTGGCCTTCCTGCAGGAAAACCTCAACCAGTTGTTTGATATTATCACCGAGTATCTGGAAGACGAGGATCATTCGATTGGCGATGACGTGCTTGTTCAGATGCGATCGAATTGGAAGCACCTGCGGGGCACTGTAGAAATGCTGCACTGTCGGTATGACTTGCTTTGTGGCTATCGTTTGTGCGATCGCAGACAAACTGCCTTGATGGAGGCGCACATGAACCTGCCTTTGGGCGCCAGCGCCCTTGCGCATGCCGTTCACCACGACGTGCGTGGAGGGGCCACCGCTGCAGAGGAAGAAGGCGACGACGCCAGTGCCAAAGCTAATGGCGCCAGAAAGAGCAACACAGTGTACGACGACGAATACAAGTGGAATTCATCTTCCTCAAAGCAGCGTGAAGAAGAGCAAGAGCAGGAGGACGGCGACGACGACGACGATGTCGAGTGTTCAGAAGAAGGTAATACAGACGCTCCGCTCGCTGCTGAACACACACCGTCTCGCGCGTCGGGAAAGAAGAAAAATCGAAAAGTTACCTGGGCTGATCAACCGGAGGCCACTCCTGAGTTCGTCGTCGTTTTGAGACGGTATGATATGATCCGCGCGCGTGTGGTTCGCACCGCTTGGCATGTAGTGCAGGGGATTCGATGGAGGTTGGTCATTTACCCGAGCAAGGAAAAGGGATTCTATTCACATATGTGGTGTTATTTACAGTGTGGAGGGCCTGTTGAGCTGCTTGGAGAAGACGCGGAGCGTGCTGATGTTGGTGGAGAGGATGATGAGGACGGTGCTGAGCGAGAACATGAGCGTGAGGAGGAGGAGGAGGAAGATGATGATGATGATGATGATGATGGAGAGGGAGACGAGGGAGACGAGGGAGAAGATGGTACGTCACATACGGTGGAACCTGTACTGTGGTGTAGACCTACACAATTTGAATTACGCGTCGTACATGCTACCGCTCCGCTGGCACGTGCAGCAGTGCGCTCCGGATTGGACGTGCTGCACAGCGTGGAGAGCGTGGAAAAGTCCAAATGGTGGGACCCTTCAGAACCGGAAAGCGCATACCCCGACCTTCGACGCACTGAATATCACGCCTTCCGCAACACCGCTGACGACTGGGGCTTCACCGTCGCACGATATTGTGACTTGCAACCGGGGCTTTATGCCGATAACGACATGAACGTTGTCTTCGCTATAGAGCTCACGTATATGACGTTTGAGCAACCGCTCCCAAGACGCGACTCGGCTGCATGACCTTGCGTACTTGGCCTTCTTTGAGGCTACGAGGTGTATCTGTTGTAGTTTACTAGTAGCTGAGGGTTATATAACGCAAGCGCCATTCGTTGTCACAACGCTGTCTTTCGCTTTTCTTTCCTTGTTACACCCCATCTCGAGAGCGCGCCTGCAGTTCTGCCCAGATGGTCTGCACCTTGCCGCCGCACATTGTGGTGCTCCGCAGCTCCCTGCGGAGCGTATATCTCTCGTACGTGGGCGTTCTCACACAGTCGCACGCCACTCCAGAGCCAGGGTGCGGATCTCGTGTGGCGCGTGCTTGCAATGCGCATTGTAGGACAAAAACTCAAGCGACGCTTCAGCTTCTGCAACGTTCACGTGGCACGCTCGTGATTTCGTTGCCTTCCGTCTCGAGATCGCATTCGCCACGTCAATTTATCACGAACGCGTTGTTCTTTCTTGTGCCATCCGCTTGGACGGCGCTACTATAAGCGCCTGCTTAACGGCCCGCCCACCCCCGCCTTTCCTCAACCTCAAGCACTGTCTCCTCTGTTGTTTCCAGGCGTCCTGCCGTGTCCATGAATATACCGGTTCGCTCAACTGTAGTCATTCTCCCTCCCGTCTTGCTGACCGCACGATAAAAGCCTGGGCGCGAAACGCAGAAGAGTACAGCACTTCCTTTCTTACCTCGCGAGACGACGAAGGGCTTGGTTGGATGCCCCAAGCTTACCACTGCGCTGTTGTCCGCCCTCTCTCACCGTTCATATTCTCCTTCAAGCTTGCTGGGTCCGTAACCCCCACTGATGACTCTCTCCCTTTACATCCGGCCTGCAACTTCTCCGTTCGTGTTCTACCCGCGCCGTCCTAAAACAGTCGACAGCCATTTCTGTGACGAACGGTAGGACAGCATTTATTGGCCGCTCGATAAGTATGGGTTCACTTATCAATATGCGAAGGGCAAAAAGGACATTGTTTATGCGCTCCCCTTCTACGTGATTTCTCTGCTGTCAGGTTCGCCTATGAAGCTGTCCAAATGGATTGCCAATCACATGCGTTCCACCACTGTCTTCGGTGCAAACCCTTCATACCCAAGATACAGTTGTTGATTTGTACAGTACCCTTGGATCTACCCGGTCGAAGAACTTCCTTGGCCCGTTGACGTAGGCTATCAAGAAGTGAAGCTTCCTAAACCGTTTTTCTCACCTGTCCACCAGGTGCCCGTGGATTTTGACTTTCGTTTTGATTCGCACGAACCTAACTTAGAAAGAACGGGGAATGCATTATCTTATACTGCCCGGGTAGGACCGCTGCTGTTTCCCACTTGATCCCACACCGCAGAAAGGATATCTCCGTAGGATTAACTTCATAATGTTACTTTTGTCCAACACAATTGACTTTGCCACCTTTGCCACCATAGTCCCAAACGACTCATCAACTGGGCTGCCGCAGACTTCTTGTCCTACGTAACATCAAGCTGAGGAAGGGTTAGATTGCTAACCCACATAGACTGGTCGGTCAACCCAGGTTTCATTTTCTTCTGGCATACAGTATATTAGGTGCAGCCTCATTCATTCATTCGTTTCGAAATGTAAGCCCCCCCTCTCGAACATAGGCGCATGGTTGAAAGCCAACTTTTTGAGTCCCGGGACAAACGTATGTAACTTTACCCTTGGTACAAGGGTACTTTCCAACTAGTCTAGCAAGGTATTAAATGGTTACTTGTGGAACATGATTCCGGCTTGCGACTTGGGATGCCCTGAGGCTACAAAAGTTATGTAATTGATAGACTTTGCTCCCCGAATGCAACACGTGCAGCATTGCTGCTGTCATGCCAGTGACATGGTATGCCCCCCGGCATGTATGGGAACTACTGGTCCTTTAAGACTCGTCGCTTCTTCATACATTTCTGAGTGTGTTTGTGTGTGTATATGAGCTTGTGTCCCTAATTCCAGGACTGCGGTCGGGGTTAAAGTGAAAAGAACCCCTCTCGCTAGAGACGAAACAGCAACTTTTCTTTCCATGTTTAGGACTTGACCCCTCACCGCCGCCATATGCCAACGCATCGCTTCTGCTTACAGATACAGATGAGGATACAGATGAGAATGATGGCGCCATCAACAATGGCTTCAGAATGGCAGGGGTCCGAGAAAGAATTGCTCATCGCACATTAATGATACTAAGTGCATGTTTAGCGAAGAATGATTGGCAGCGAATACGATAGTGTCAACGTATGGCGCGGTCAATAAGACCCCGCTGATGCATCATTCTTGATGCTGTATCGGTCTCACCCCGCTGAAATGAAATGGCTTGAAAGCTTTTTAAACGTTTGTTGTCTACCTATTAAGAATACCTACAGAAAGTAGTTGCGTTTGACTGAGTCTTCTGACAAGGGCAGATCTTTTACCATTTCAGCCTACGCATGTGTAACGCCAAACAGTTGGCCCAGGCTCCTCGGGTTTTAGACAAGCCGTCTGTATGTGAGCGTGTATATGGACGCGGGGCCTACTTCTGAGCTCTCGGAAAGGATTCTTCGAGGTATCAATTCCAGATAGTTCAACATTTCTATCGGCCACTTCATAAGGAACTCAGATGCGTGAAGAATCTTTGGCTCCCGCAATGGGAGCTTTTGCCGACGTACCGGAACACGTCGGCTGCACCTTACGATTTAACGGAACGGTGATTCTGGTTAAGGACAGAGAAAACTCTGAAGGATGAATCATACCCCTTGCAAAGGTATGAAGGGTACAAGCCGATCCGCCTTCACGAGGTGAACCCTTCTTTCCTCCAGTAACGAGGGAAGCGAAATGGACAGGCGATTGGGTCTCTCACGGAGACCAGCAATCTTCCGGTTCTTGTTTACGTTTCCCAAGGGTAGCGGCTAACCCCTACCGAGTCCTGGAATTAGGGCCACGAGATCACTTCTACACACACACATTGTAATATAGTGGCACCCACTAAGACATACGACCATTAGATGTGATTACATCGCAACCGTTTAATTAGTATAAGCACTGAGGTCATTCCGAGAATGACAGTCAACGTTCTAGTCATCGGCAGTTGCACTGCAGCTCTGAGCTGTCGATCATCAGGTAAACATGTTGTACCTACCCGCTCACTTGCACTCTCTTACACACATCGGAAACTCTGCGATTTTTGAAGCGCATGCCGTGCTTTTGTTGTAGTTATTTTAATGGCGGCCCACGTGGCCGCAGCACCGTAGACCTGTGACGAGTTGAGACGAGTCGCTACTCTCCGGTGTAAAACGGCACAACCGGTGGCAGCAAAGAATGATCATGCCCGTTCTTAACAAGCGTTTATTCACCATGAATCCACGGTTATGGAGTATCATGACGATCTCTCAGGTACAAAAAGAGCTGTATAACCTCGTCATCATAACTGAAGGCAACAGAGCTCAATCTGGCCAGAATTCACCAACATGCTTCTGTGAAAAAATGAATCAAGGGTACAAAGGTAGAAGGCGTCTACAGTCTACCCTTGGTGGCTACAACGGCCCTGGTAGACACCAGAGCAATTGGAGTTTAAGACACGTTAATCATGACACGACCTTCTGGCTTTTACCTGGTAACCCGTAACCTAAAGAAGTTAGTGTCCTTCCCATCCTCTCTTAGGTCAAATTGCAAAGGGTATAGGGCATCGGGGTGAGGGTTACCAGAATCAATAGTAAGGACATGGCCAGAAAAGCGGTTGGTTTATATAGAGAGAGGGGTTGTTCTCAATGTAATCCCTACCGTAGTCTTGGAATTAGAGACGCGAGCTCATATAAACACACACGCACGGACACAGGGAAAGGGCTGAGCTAACCCACCCTCTAACCCTTCCCACTAACCCTTAGCCTTCTAACCCTTGCAGAGGCAGTCTTCCCTACCCTTAAGCAAAGTTGTAAGAATAAGGGACGGCTAATCCTTCAACTCATTTCCACGTTCACCGCCTCTGGAAGAGCATTATGCCAAGGAGGACCATGGCATGTAGGGCTGCAATAGTGGTATTGAGGTGATTGGAAAACAGAAGTTGTTGGCCGCGCAGCTCTGCCAAAGAAAGTGCGAGAGGGGCACGTGCATCTCGCCTTCACGTGGTGTGCCTGACTCCGATCCCTCGTCACCGGGGCGGAGCGAAATGAGAACGCATACGGATCTCCAACGGTGAAAAGAGAAAGCTTTTGCTGAAAGCTCTCCTTCAGTTTCGTAATAGAAAGCTGTTGTCCACAATAAAGAAGAAGAAGAAAGTGCGAGAGAGGCGGGAAGCTGTTTTTGCGCCTCAATAATTGGGGGAGATGCGCTGAGGAGGAGCATCTCGAGACAGCACGATTCTGCAGTCGTGAGGGACACTTATGTCACAACAGATTTTGTGAGCCTTGCTGGCACCCCCAAAATCACGTTTCCGAAGTACATATGCCCCACAAAGCTCGCGGACAGCAGCAGCATGATGCTGTGCAGCATTGTACCTTTTTGAGTTTACACTTGTCTGCCTCCGCCCATGGAGAATGTCTCTTACATGCTACACCTGCTTCGCCCAGATAGGTTGGTTATCTCACAGGCGCCCTTATCTCACCTGTTAGAATCTCCATTTTGAACCTTTGTTTATGCTAAAATGGAAACTCGACTCCAATTCTGTCCTGATAGAGATTGCACTGGAGCCATCCGAAACACAGCAATTTTGTAGTTTGCAAAAATCCCGGCAGTAGGAGGACTCCCTCTCACAAAGTATGGGTTACGCGGAAGTGCAATCCACTCTCTTCGTGATGTTGGTATTCACTACAATAATAGATGTAAAAGCTTGATACCAGGAACCATCCGACTTTGGTAACCGACTGATTTGGTGCCGCGATTCCGTGCGAGAACCACGTGTTATGTAATACCAAGGGTATGCGTGAAGAAAGCGAGAGAGGTTTCTTAATCTTTCGTTGGTTAGTTTGTAGAGAGTAGGCGCTGCGGGTTATCGTCCCAACAGCAATGCGAACCCTTCTCGACACCTCATTCGTTCGCAGCTTGCTAAAGTGTATGAACTACCGATTTTCGGGTGGTCCCATTGCCTTTGCCTTTCTGTCTTGTTGTTACTTCAGTGCTTAAGACCTGTTATTCTGGGGTTTTTGGGGCGGTGTTGACGTGTGTATTGGGGCCGTATTCCAACTCACCAACGCAAAAGAGAAGCCCTTTCTTTCTAGACTAAAGCACCTCCTTCTCCCACCTGCTCAACCTTCTCGTTGTCCCAAAGAACATCCACACTACCGTACCCGCAAAAGAACTGGTTTCAATTCTCATATATGCGATATCGAGATCATGGCAGCACTTAGCCGGGAAGTGAACGTCAAAAACATCACTAAGGATGCTACCATTCCCCAAAATGATGTAGCAAAAGTGATGGTAAGTTGTTTAATAGTCCAATACATTCATGGACCTGCCTTTCAAGACACAATGAAGCCAAAAGCCTGACGCCATCATGTTCACTGAAGTACTATCTTAAATCCGCGACCAAAAACTGCGGGTTGGACTTTCTGCAGGATGACCTAATCGACTATCCACACTACTACCGCCTCAGCACTGAGCGTGGCGATGCGGTCTTTCTCGCAGCCTATCAGTGCTCCCCAGATGAGTTCATGAACAAGACTCTCTTTGTAGACCGCTACAACCGGGTGTGCGGCCATCGCACAGGCATTTTCCTAAAGATTACAGAAGCAACGCATCTGTTCGCCGTCCAGAGCGAAGCCCTTATTCTTGGCAGGAAGACGAGTGTTAACACTATACTAATTGTTCGCGAGGATTGGCTCGAACAGTACTATGTACAGCCTATGAAGAACAATATTCATCGCTTAACTCGCGCCATTGCTGCTGCCCGAGCCTCATCTGGACCTTCTCTCGGAGGTCTGCTTGACGCTCTAATTGAATCTGTTAGCGATAGCCCCAACCACTGCGCTCACTGTTCTGGGAAAGCTTCAAAGTGTTCATGCACCAGGGGCTGTGCTTTGAGCGAGAATTCCAAATGCTACCCCTCGCATTGTCAGCACTGCACTGGCAGGAACTCTGCATGCTCATGTACAAACGGGTGCGCCTTGAATGCGAATTCCAAATGCTATGGGCTACACAGCATACCTTGCGATCTGTGTGGCGCGTCGAGCATTCGTGAGTCACGCTATCGATGTGCCTCATGCTCAACGTTTAACGTCTGTCAGAAGTGCTATAGAGAATGCATCAAGTTGAACAAACATGACGCTTCTCATGCTTTTATGGAGTACGCAAGGGAGGGGACGCAGCCAAAGTTGCATCCTGCAGCTAGACCAGCAGTTCCGAAGGCTAGTTCTTCGGGATCACGCTCGAAACTGCCAGCCCGCAGGGAAAGTAGTCCTGCGTCAGAGCTGGGTACACAGACATCGTCGTCTTCGGAAGCAAAAGATAAGCAAGGGTACTTCTATCTCAAAATGTCCACAGGAGAACTAAAGCAGTACCTTCGTGAGAATCATGTTTCTTTCCACGATGTGCTGGATCTGGAAACGCTTCAACGCCGTGTGTGGGAATGCTATTGCGACAGTGTGAGCAGCAGCGAACTAAACCAACTGTTGGCATCTATCGGCGTCGAGATACAGGCCGGTATGAGGATAGAAAGCCGTAGACGCCTTGCAAAGCAGAAGTTCAATGCAGGGCCGCGGCCCTCAGCGCCAAATGTGACACGGTGCCCGTTTCGTGCTGGAGAGAAAGTGTCTCTTCGGAATCTCAAAACTGTCAGTTGGAATGGTAAGACGGCAATTGTTATCGAGACAAGTGCTGCTACAGGCCGTGTTACGGTGCGTCTCACCGATACCGGCAAGCAGTATAGCGTCAAGTTTGAGAATCTTGCCCCTCACGAAATCCCAGAGTCTCTGGATTGATCTTCAAGAAGTGTAGTGCTGCTTGTGTTAATCACCGCAAGATTCCCAGCGTCGAGAGCTCCCACCTCTCCGCGAGAGGCAGGGCACTGACGCGGAATCAATAGTAAGGACATGGCCAGAAAAGATGTTGATTTATCTAGAGAGGGGTGTTCTTCTCAATGTAACTCCTTCAATAGTCTTGGAATTAGAGACAACAGCTCATATAAAGAAACACACACACCGCAAGATACACTCCCAGTGGAATTGTAGCAGATTTGTCGGATATTGATGCATTTCGGAAGAAACGCCGCTTCGATTTCAACATGCCAAGTCTTTATTGTCCTTTGGCATCATAAGTTGAGAAGAAGCTAGCATTATGTGGCTGTGGCCGAAGCATGAAGGGAGCCGTAAGCCACTACCCTCAAGTCGTCACGCCCATAACACTGGGAAGGGAAGCAGCTTAATGCAAGTGACAAGCGCGGCATAAGTGTTCAGGAGGTTCTTTCACATTGGCAGCAATGTCTGGTTTCCGCAGGGAGAGAATACCACCGGCACTTCTGGGGAAGCTTCTACGACGACATCGAAGTGAGGCACAGATATTCTAAACCTTACCAAGGTGTCGTAGTCAGTCCTCTATATGCTCATACTAAAGAACGACAGATTCTAGTGTAACTCTAAGGGCGTGTACAAGCTGGTCCGCCTTCCCTCCTCCAACCGGGTAAGCCAAACGGAGTGGTGATTGGGTCTCTCAAGGGGAACGGCACCTTTTCGGTCATCAAAAACTAAAAAGAACAAGGCCAGAGAAGTTGTGTGTGTGTGTGTTATATGAGCTCGTGTCTAATTCCAAGACTACGGTAGGTGTTAGCAATCTAGCAATCCTACATTGAGAAGAACCCCTCCCTCTCTATATAAACCAACAGCTTTTCTGGCCATGTCCTTATGATTGATTCGGCGTCAGAGCCCTGCCTCTCTCGGAGAAGCGGGAGCTCTCGACGCCGGGAATCTGCTCTTCGGCGGCATCTAAGAACGAAATGTTCTACACTATTGAGTACGTTGAGCCCACATCCGAGGGGGTAGAAACATTTCCTGTTGTGTAGAAACGTAGAGACTGGATGTAGCGTCGGAACGTGACCGGTAAATAATTGCGACAGGGCAGTATGCGCCCTCTTTAGAGTCAATACATTTGACAGTGACTCTGGGATTTTGCTTACTGGCTCTGCGCTAGTGAGACGGACGCGAGCTCTCTGTTTCACTTCCAGAAAGTCGATATCTTTTTGGAGCTGCTGCGCTGTGGGGAGACCAAGGCTTTTCTTTGCAAGTTCGTCGGCGGCTTCGTTTTGTGGTAACCCGCAGTGTCCAGGTATCCAAAACGACACGGGATGTCGTTAAACTCTCCCAGGCGATCGGCGGACTGGTCGCCTTCGTCGACCCGGGATATCTCTAAAAGCGACCAGGCAGTCGGCAGACCGACGGCCCTAAGCGACCTGGGTGGCACTGTCCAGAAAAGGCGCCCGCTAAGCTGTGCGAAACGGTAGGCACGACGCACGCGCTTCCCGGAAGATCTTGCCAGCCTTTCCCTGAATTTTCCCCGAAGGGTGAGGAGTTTCCTACGGAAACTGAGGCGGGAGTCTTACCTCACGCAGCATCTCAGCATCGCGTGGATAAATAATTCAAGAAAACAGGCCCGCCCGTACAAGGATCTGAATGGTTTTACAGGGTTTTTACGGAACTTGCGCCAGGATCGAAGAAAAAGCACGTGTGTTAGGTCGGTTCAACTACCCGAAATCGCCAAGGGTAAAGAGGAAAGGGTGGGTAGAACGTCGTTAGTGACGACGAAAACGAGGCACATTGGAATCCGCCTTGTCGTGGTGTGCCCCTTAGCTGACGTCCTCTAGTGGAAAGGGAAGGAATAGCAGAGAAAATAATGGAAAAGGCGAACCGCGTCAGAACGAAATGGATCCGATCTCGGGTCTTCCCGTAGAAGCTTGGTGCTGATCTTTCCATGTTCCGAGATAGTGCCTAGTGAGCGCAACACGGCTGCTGCAAGGTGAGAGCAAGCAGCAGTCATCGGCTACATTTCGGGGACATGAATAGAGATTGGTACTACGAGACAGAGAAAATCTTTCTTTCCGAGGAGCTTTTCGTACATAGAGTTTAGCATGCTAGACGAAGAAAAGCTCCCCCGTAGAGTTAGGTTCTACCAAAATGCCGTAATCAGGTAATGTGTGCCCATAAAACAGAAAGAAGAAAGAAGAACAAACCTCCATTCTAGAAGGTACAGACCCAGATGTTGCACTATCTTTCCACTATATTTCGAAACCTCGTGCACCAACGCTTCGAGGGTTTAGAAAGCACACCCGAAGCGTATAGTGTTCTGCATCCACAGAGGTTCCATTTTTCCTTTCCATCCGATTGAATACCCTTCTGTGTGTGTGTTTACGGGCTCGTGCCTCTAATTCCAAGGCAACGATATTCACTTTCTACAAGTAGAATGCTAATTATCTATTCCACGGCTAAATTCCCCTAACAGACCCAATCGCATCTCCATTTGGCTTCCTCATCCGGCGTTACTTTATAGTGGTCGGCACACCTCGACCGGCGGAAGTGCATGTGCCCTGAGCGAGTCCCGCTAGTAGCGGGAAGTGGTCCCTCACCACAACGGTATCCCGTTCAAAGCGATTTAGCATCGTGATTCCAGATGGGCTACGACAACTTTCACACCCCGAATACCCTTCTACTCGCACGTCTACTCGCACGTTGCTTACGTCGAGCAGGCTTACTTCAATTTCATGACCACTCTCGTCAGAGATGACGTTTTTACCATCTTTCTTGTAGCACATGCGTAACTCTTTACCAAGTATACTTGGATTCAAGTCAAATATGGTAGGGACGATGCACTAGTGCGATAATACCTCCTGGTTCACTATCTTGACAAAAGGTTGTGGGATATACAAAAGGGCTGGCCAAAGTTCTAGAAGGCCTGGAACATAGCGGGTAAGAGCGAATTCGCCGAGTGATTGGTGGCGAGAACCAATATCAGGGAAGGCAAGCCGCAAAAACTCGAGTCAGCAGTATTTGACGTTGTTGTCAGGGTTGTTTTGCAATCGATTGCAATCGCTAGGATTGCAATTTGCAGCCGACTCTGTATTTGACACCTCAGATTGCTATTGAGGGGTGAATTGAAGCTTACAAGAACTCTCAATGATCTCTTTTTTTGACCCCTTTTATGCCGTTCAAGCATCACTCTTCCGTTACAAACAGTCATATCTCTCGTAAACAACATCCTTAGAAGGCTCTGAAACATCTTGTAAACCTTCCCTCTTTCCATAAAACTTTCCAAAAACATCGGTTCAATGTGCAACTGAGAAAGGATCCTAAGCACATCATGTGATATGTTCTCCTTCCCGCACAATGGACAGCCCACCCTCGTCACCAAAACCTAAACTGGTGATTTACTCACTGGAAAAATACATACGCACAGGAGTTAGTCCCATCAACAATAATGGTACGGCAACTGTCAGTCGATCGCCATTTGCTAAAATAGCGGGCAAAGAACTCTTGAGCTCCTTGAGGCAACTATATTTTTGCTGGTGAATGGACTTGGGACCTGCAACTTGTTGAAGAAGCATTTGCGCTTGTAGCAAGCGAAAGCAAGTCTGGCCGATAGACATTCTTGCGTTAGAAATACGATTAGATAGTACAAAGACAATGATATGACAATCTGAGTAAAGCAATTGTAGTGCGATTTCGTCTTCTACAGAAGAGTGCGATCGGATTGAAGTTCTTGTGGAAGAATTGCAATCGAGAATGGGATTGCGATGTTGAAAGGTAATCCCCTCCCCCTGAGTTTGGTTACACTCCTGGTGGTTGCTTTTGGGCAGACGAAGCCTAATCCCGACTTCGGTATACCAGCTCTCTAAGAAGCTAGTCTCTGCGGCGAAGACCAAATTCTCGAGGGAGTCCCCTTTGCGGATCCGTACTGCTTCCTCTTGATTCGTAGGCAGGACCTGTCCATGGCATATGCAACAGCTAACAGCTCAACGAAACGAGCTTTGCAAGCAGCACCGATACTCTGAAGATACCATGCAACCAGGTCAGTAACAATGGCGGAGGTGATTTGAATTCCATTTAGCACATTTCGCCCCTTGACGAACGAAGTTCTTGATCGTTCTGCGATGGCAGAGGCTAGAGCGCGGCACCCCTGGGTTACGACATTACGACATTCCGGGTCAGGAGTAGTGGGAAGGGGCGAAAGCAGCATAAGCCCTAGACGTGTAATATAGTGAAGGCTGGCGTAGACTGGCGAGGAACATCTTTACCAGAACCAGGATAAACACGCTGTCGATGACTGGAACCAAGCAAAGCGTCACTCGACCAGTGACCTCTGTACTAATACTACTTGACCGGTCGTCATGTAATCACGTAGAACGGTCGTAATGCAAGGGATGTGCCGCTATAATACAAGACGAGCTGTAAAGGCGGGAATGGTTCATGAACCACGCTGATGATGCTGTGTCACTTCAAGGATGTGGCTGAGTGAGGAGAACGATTGTTGGAGAGAGTGACTCTTATGAGTCTCGGGGAACGCATGAAAACTCCTAAAACAAAAATATTGCTCCCACCTCTCCGAGAGAGGCAGGGCTCTGACGCGGAATCAATAGTAAGGACATCGCCAGAAAAGCGGCTGGTTTATCTAGAGAGAGAGGGGTTCTTCTCAATGTAACCCCTACGTAGTCTTGGAATTAGAGACACGAGCTCATATGAACAAACAAACACACACACAGATGGATCACTTTCTTCGCGGAGTGCCCATCGGTTAAACGCCGTAATCGTGGTTAGGCTTTCATATAGCCTTTCCTAGCTGCCTCTTTCTCATCAAATCTGCAGCTCCTTACTGACTCTCTAATCGAATTTTGAATCGCGAGGGTCGCTCCGGAGGGCACAGGTCACATAGACGAGGATTGAATGACGAATGTATGCGTTTTGGGCGCGACACGCTCAGTATAGGAGCACATGGAGGGCGTGGCGAAAGAAGACGGGGACGGGAAGGCCGCTGAGATGGGTAGGAAAGGAGAGGGTTTGGATCTGATCTCGTCTGCTCGTCTCGTCGTACTAGCCTCTGCGCGTAACAAGACTGCTGAAAAAGCCTGGAGCAGGGCTTCAGTAGCGATCGGCTGCAAAAAGACGATGGCAGTGTACCAGTGTCACAGGCATGTGAGGGTGTTAGAAAGGCCGCTTACAGGACTAAGTGTTTGGTTGAGATACCGTGCTACAAGAGTGGTGAAGTGTGCCAATTACAGGTTCTAGACGTAAGACAGAGAGAACTACATCATGTCCTATCGCTTCTTTGAAAGAATGGACCTAAGAATAATACAGGAGAGCGAACTGTGGTACCGTTGTACGTCATTCAAGCAGAATCTTTGATCTCTAACTTACTACCATGCCAGGGAGGTTCAGAACTGCTTGAATTATTCAACTATAATGTATTAGCCAGTTATGGAGATCGGAAGAGGGGGATAGGAAAAGGGCGTGGCACTCTAGGGCAGGGGTGTGTTCCAATCGATTGAATTGCAATTGATGGCTATCTCAAAGATGGCAATCACCGATTGTTCTTCTTGATCAAGATTGCAATTCGATGGCTCTTTTTTCGGACACCTACCATCGGATAGCAAGATTGCAACCCATCAGATGTAGCCGTTACCAACAAATCCTAAGTTGTAGATCATAGTTTGATGCAGAGCAGAAATCATTTCAAGATCTCTACCGATACAAAATATAGAATAATTTCAACCACTGCCCATTGTTCTTCTGCTCTATTGTGAGGCAAACAAACCATATGATAAGTCGATCAAATCTTCAACAAAGCAACTATCGAGTCCTGGCGCAATATTCGCCGTATATGACCAACAAAATGGAAAGCTTATCAAGCAAAAAAGCTTTTGCCACTTTGGAGTTTTTTGTACGAGCTTGCAGACACGATTGCGGTAAGATCGTGTTATTGTTATTCGAATTGCAATGGAAGTAAAGAGATTGCAATCGGTTTGCACCTTGCGAGAGGTCTGGCCGTTAATTATAGAATTGGTACAAAGCGAGGCATTCCCATCAACATCGGTTTGGGCACATCCCTGCTCTAGGGTCTGGAAGAGTTCCAGCTGGGGATGGGGTATGCTCGCATTATCGCATAAGTACGAGCCGCAACGTCAGTGGTCACAACGACTATGGAACGTCTTACGGAAGGTTTAGGCACGGTAGGAAAAGTAGAAGAATCACAGTGTTTACTCGGGAACAAACCTAATCTAGCACCCTAGTCCGTCGAGACAGGCCAGGTAGGGATCGCCAATGCCGCAGTAAACCCACCATCGCTGGGGGGCGGTTTGAACAGGGAACAGGTCCCAAACAGCTTCACGGGGAGCGTTCACCGAAAGAAGCAGAACACAGCGGTATCATTTGCTTTTCTGAACTCTTACGACGGCGACTAGGATTCTTCGCCAATAAAAGATTTAACATACAAGAGTTTACTGCATTTATTTCCAGGAAGCTCAGGCTTTTCGATGCTCCCTCTTTAAGCCTTGTTTATAGCTTAGGAGAATGTATAACAAATCTCTGGAAAATGAGATAAAGAAGAAACAATTTTGGGTTTTAGTGTTTTCAGGAGAAGCCCATTGAACAATAACCCTTTCAATGCGTTCAGATAGCAAAGAAGTTTGCAAAGCTTTTGGACATTATTTAGCGCTTTGTTGATGCTGAAGCCGATGAAGAGCTGTCACATGTCTATATGTGACCCTTCTGTGGATCGATAACGACGGCGGGAGATATGAGGAGATACGCAGAACATTCTAGGCCCTCCTTCGCGCTCTATTTGAGTCTGTGTATTTGCGTTTTCAAGCATTGCGAGACGCCCACTATGGGAAGCCCCCGGTCTATAACTCTACAATTATACAAAGGCAATTCTGCTTAACCCCTTCCCTCTCTCATTTCATGCACAAAGGTACATGATTCTTATGACATATGCCGAAGTTACCTCTGAAGATTTGAGTTCGAATCTGTTTGAGACCATCTCACTAAGATATATCACACGTATTTATCGACAAGGCTAGAAGCCATCATAAACGAATAAAACCGAATCCTCACACAAGAACTAAAGCGAAGACATGTCTCCATCGATTTCTGGGAGCTCACCAGACACATCGTTGTTCACGTTCCTCTGACGTCTGACCGGACAATCTTTATAGCTCAGTCGTCTCAAGGAGTTTACAATTTCCCATAAAACCACAACTGCAACCGCCACCATTTCTTGTTCCTCCTGCGCGAGAGCCAGCTTCATGTGCATGCATAGTTACACACACGCCCCAGTGCCCAGGCCATAGTGCTTTCCTTTCTGTTTAGTGGCCGCCCATCCTGAATCCGTACTGCTCTCAGCACGGAGATTCAAGTGCACCGGGCCCGAACCCCCCTCCAGCTGTATACCGCGACCGAGATGGATAATATCTCACATAATAAGCAACATGCGATAAGCGGTAAGCCCACCGTACGTACAGGGAGAAGCCTCTGAGAATTGACAAAACTGCTGCGTCGGTGACGACAGTGCACAGTTTGAAGCAGTTTTTACGGAACCTTCGTGAATGACAGGATTCCTCATCTAGGCGGGGACATTTATCAACTCTGTTGCGGAGACAAAACGAGATGGACGATTTTTGTCACAAAAGCCTGACGTCAAACCAACGTTAACAGCGTGCTGACGTAGGCTACTCTCTTATTATCCGTACCCAACAAAGGAGCAACGCAAATGAACAAACTCTGGCCAATGTGTCGTCGGTGTCGAACTATTCAAGTGCCCACGTTGCAGCGAGAGTACATTGTTCGCAACAAACAGAACTTGTCCAGCATTATTGATCATCATGACCATCATCGGGAACTGCCTCGAGCAATCTTAGCAGCCAAATTTGGTCCCTCAGTAGGCTGGCACAATACTCCGTAAGCACCTGGCACCTGCGGCATCGATATGTAGACCACCAAAAGTACTGTTCCTCCGGAGCCAGAAGGCTACGGCGGGGAATCTTACGGTGTGCGCCCACTATTGGCAACGTTAAGTAAAAACAATCTGCGAGATTGGGCGTGTTTTGTTTCTGGTGCAGCCTCGCAGTAGATAACTTTACTCTTTTGCCCTACACATCGTTACGCAGCTGGTCCTCGGTATCATAACCGACCCTTAGCCTCCGCAGAAAGTGAAAACAGCATTTCAGTTTCACCAGAGGAGGTCCCGATGATGATGGTGTCGAGCGCTTTCAATACAAGGCATAATTTCGAATTCTGTACCAGTCTGCGTAAGGCATGGTTCACATGCACAATACAAAACGCACTCGCTGAGTTGGATGCGGGTTGAACATGGCCACGGCCATGTCCATGTATGTAGCGCTACATTCCTTTGTTAGCTGTCGCCACGTATCAATGATAAGTGCCTTCATGCTCCCAAGCTAACGTACCGCGTTCGGGATTCTTGCTATACGATTAGACGGAAGAGTAAATTTTTCTGGTCGAAAGAACTCGCGTTCACTCCTCTGACCGAATCAACTCAAATGAACTATTTCCGCACACTTTATAGTTTGAAGCGGTAGGCTCGTAATGGCAATTCGATGAATGCACTCGAATTGGCAGGCTACTATGCAGTATGATGGAGCCGCTCTTTAGTACAAGCTTCATCACCCCACTAATTTTCTTCTAAGTTCTTCATCAATTGAGCGACTGCCAGATTATTGCAACACGAACATCGCAATTGACATGGTTCTTACGGCCGCTGCTGTAGCAGGCCATTTATCGAAACGTAAAGAGAGAAAGGAAAGGCAAAAGGATTAAAAGAGAAAATGCGCTGCTGTTGCGAATGTAGAGAAGGGATAGCAAAAGCAAAGTCGTTGATTTCGAGACTGGAAACCGACAAGGAGAGAGAGTGCCAATTATCAAACCTCCTGAAGCAGTTGGAGTGGAAGGTGCAGCTGGCGCTTGGCAACAGCGAAAAACTTCACGCAACAGCTCTGAAGGTGAATGATCGCGTGGAAGCCATAGAAGCTGCTGCGGCAAAGGGAAGAGGGTAGTCTACCGCCTTCTTCGAAACGTGGATGTTGCTTGAGAAAGTGACCACAGACGTATTTGTGACTTTGATTAAGTCTCGGGACGAAAAGGCGCAGCACCCCCGGACAGGCGTTGGGAAACGTGATGAATCTCTAGGCCGCAGTGGATGCCGATGAAATGGACGCACTGTTTTCAGGGAATAGTATTCGGAACACATAGTCAAAGGGGTGCGGTGTTTAGGAGTATAGAGGGCGAGGGGGAAGCGTGCTAGGCCCTGCGGTCTTGCACCCATCTCGTTGCTGTGTGCTGTGCAAAGTAGCAGCTCATCGATGTGTGATATCCATTACCAAACTGACGTCCGTCAATTAGCGTCCGTTTGACTTAGATCCAGCTAGGAGAGGCTGCTCATTCTGCCACTTATGATCTGGTCTGGTTCCCAATGTCACGGTAGAAGAGCTTTGTCTTCCTTGGGCATCACTTGCGCAGTATCTGTTCTTCGAATATCTTGTGTACATTGCACAGATATCTCGGAGGCTATTGCCTAGTGCTATGCCTTCTTCGCGGAGTCAAGTAAGACACTCGATTACTATTCTACTACAACTCAACCCTTTTTCTTTTTGCAAGAACTACATATCAAACCATTGATTTACTTTTTAGATACGATGAGATACTCAGACCCCTGATCTCTGTGTTCCTAGTCATATCACTTGTACCCGCTTAATGCATTTTCCAATGCGAGAAGTCCGAAGACACGAACTCAAGTGGGGGACTTGATGCGCAATTGACATTTTCACAGCTTATAGAATACCCCAATGGCAATCGATCCAGCATCACAGGCCTCCTCAAGCTGCCAAGACCCGCTGCCCACCTTCTTTTGAATTTTGACTTGTTCTGAGCCACTGCAGTAGAAGAACTTTTCGATATACTTGTCCATGTCGAAGTTATAATTCAAATCGTTCCAGAGGAATTTCCTGTTAAACCTGCTGTAACCGTCTATCTCACCCTTTACACTCTGATCATTGCAGTTGAAGTTGAACCGATACTCTGTGCTTGACTCCGCTGCGTAGTGAAAAGATTTAGGAGACCCGCTGTAAGAACTACAGATGAGGAAGACACTGAAACCACTTTCCCCAGAAGGAAGAACAGCACGAACAGACACCGGCAGAGAAGTGCCCTCAACAAAGCTTAACAAGAAAGAAACTATAAGAACCAATGAAACCGAGATCCTTTTGAACATGATGCTCACAGGGGAAAATCAAACTTGACACTTAAGGTTTTGTAGGAGCGCTTGTCTGGTTTTGAAGGTACGGTCGTTGGTAGATGTGGTGATTCTGCTGGTCAGACAGGAACTGAGTGATGAAGCGGCGTTCGAAGATGCGAACGTCGATCAGAGCTTTCCTTCCCCTTAAATAGAGAATTAGGTGCTCCATAAAGCTCTTGTGAAATTATCCATAATGTGCTTACGCTGGGCATCTAGGGCATTGCACTTGTGCGGTTGCGAAGGACAAAAAAAGGCTTCTGCCAATTCACTTCCATGATGACATTGTTTTCAAAGAAATGGCTCTAGAAGCGTTTGCTCTTACGGAATAGGTATCGAAACACCTTTTGCGCATAGATGCACGTCTACGCACAGCTTTCTGTGCAGATTAGTTTTTAGCCTCCCTCTGGCTTTCAAATGTGAGCAAAAAGCAGCAACATAGTGTTGTACAAGTGTGGATGTTTTTCGCTTGTGGAAATTCACAAAGACCGGCTCGAGAGCTAATGTAACCCATTTGAAAGTAATACAGTGTTCTAGCCTGCCGAAGACACATCGCCGACGAGTATGATATAATAAAGCTCCATTAATCCTATGTACCTTTCTAACATTTTGTCCTTCCCCGTTACAATGTTAGAGAGAACTTTGATAACCGTTTACCCTAATATTTTAAACCTTGCGAGCAAGTATGTAAAAGACTTCGGGTGCTTGCTCCATCCGCGCATTTGCCATTATAGACAACTGACTTCAGTACATCTTATAATTAATGTATTCATTTCGCACGTCATGCAGAAGACAAGCTGACGGAAAAGGCACATCTGCCGTTGTTGCGCTCAGCAAATCTTCCGCACAGGATCTCATTAGAGTCACTTGAGGATAAACAGATTCGGCTGCAAAGCCGTAGAGCGAATCAAGTTCTATTCTTGCGCGAGTGTCCTGCAATTCTACCAGGTATCGAGTTTTCTAGTTTGAATGCTGATGAAACCAGTTGAGGTGAAGTGTTGAAGAGATAGCGCTGCAAAAGCTGTATTCGTATCTGCCGAAGTTGACGAGATTTGTCTAAGCCCCCTCTTCTGATTCAAAGTGAGTATTCAGATACACTTGAGATTATTCCGTTAGTACTTGAAGGAATAATACTTCTTGTTCGCAGTAGACTACAGTTGTGTTCGAGCTCGATGGTGGGGAGATTTGCATGTAAATGTTGAACAAAGCCTACTGCAATCGGAGCTCTATTTACTACTACTGGTTATTTCCTGTGGTGGAGGACACAAATCTACCAAAAGGTGCACCTAAATTGCAGAAGGTAGTAGTTTGAAGTCATAGGCTTCATCTGCTTTCTTTCACTTCCTGAAGATTAGCTGACCTTGAGGAATCCATAAAGACGAACGCAGGGAGCTCTTAGGGTCTTGAACGAAATAACAACTGTCTTCGTCATATAGTTGGCGACAATATGACTAAAAGCTGTAACATTTACTGAGGAGAACAAAAGCCTGTTTTATTGTTGAAAGCGTCGTGCTACAGACAAAATTAAGCCGAATGCCTAGGGTTTGGTCAAGAAAATCGTCGACAACACTTGTTCTGTAACGGAACGTCAGAGAACGTTATGTTTACTCCTAACTAGTCGTTCCAGTCCTATTGTGTTCGTTACCAACTAGCATTACAACGTTAGCTTTATCCATACGAGCTTGCACTACATAAACGCTGGTAGACCCGGATCTGGCAAAAACCCAGCCAGACAGAGGTCACGAGCACTACGATTCGTTCGTGAACGCTACTCTGTTACATGTTCCTTCGATTCCAGCCATTAATCCATGATCTTTAAATAACTGCATAAGTTTGAATGGTTTGAAAATGTAGAAATTACTGTGAACTTTCAAAGGGTCAATTAATTCTATTGAGTGGCATGTGTGAGAGAAAAACTCTGGCTCTCTCCTTGTGGGTCGATAGTGCTACCTTGTGCATACCTGGCTTTGCTGCTACCTTGGTCTATATATCTAATCTCCGCTGTAATGCTTTTGGGCTTTCAAAAGGCGCAATGCAGCAATCTTCATTCTTCTGCTGTTTGACAGTCCCCAGTTGTGACATTGTGCTGCGTGACATGCGAAGTCACAGGCAAAGTTGATGAGATTTAGCTTGGTGCAGTGGCTTTGTAAAAATATTCCCAAGCAAGTTTTGCTTTAAACCATAGTGCTAAATTATGCACTCTTCTGAGATGTAATGTGTGAGCGTGGACGTATGCTTTTGCCATGATGGCAGGGAATGCCTCCAAAATTTACATGCTCTGCCATCATGGCAAGGGCATGCTCACGCATAAGTATGCATGCCGCCCGCTTGTCCGTGCGCCGCTGCCGCACAAGCACCCACCGCCGTTGCAACCGAAGATACCAGCCGCTTCCGTCACTCCTGGTACCGCCACTGATTACTACTTGCCGCCACTATTTTTCCGTGCATTTCTCCATTCACCGCACACTACTGCTGCATCTCCGCCGCTGCCAATCATCAATCCCGGCGTCGCCGCAATACGGTACCAGCAAAATATAACCTCACATCAGCGCTTTTATCAGAGTTTTCTCTGTTCAAACGAGCATCTATCATCATAAGCATAGAATAAAAAGGCATGAGGTTCAGCAGGGTATGACAGTAGGCAGAAAATATCATGCCATGTAACAGTCCACGCACGTACAGGCTTGGTATCTGGGCAATAGTATCATGAACTCTGGTAGCCTCGGCCTCAATAGTGGTTTCGTTCTTGGATAGGCAGCGGAGAATTTCCTCGAATTCTCGTAGTAGATATGTGGACCACCCGAATCCTTCCATGTGTGGTGGAAATCGTTCCAAGTCGTCCTGTGTGGTTGATGTTGGGGTTCGCGCGCCCATCTGTTAATTTTCTTTGACTTCCTCTTCAGCTTACATCTCAACGAAGTGGTTGTACGGAATGGAGGGATGCGATGAGCTGAAATAATCAGAAAGACCTCGAACAAGAGCGTTTACGTCTGGCCTGGGCATGATGAGGTGGCTGGAACAATGTTGCTGGAACTATCTGGTGCCCTTACCACATAATATATAGAAAACCAAATACCCTAAGAGGTATAATACCTTTTGCCAAGCTGGTCCATCATGGCAAGGATGTGTCCCAACACAGGTTATTATGGGTTGTTACTTAGACCTAGTATGCAGAACTAGGGGGTATGCAAATAGAACAATTGCCTATAAAAGCCCGAGTTCGGCGGCCCCCAAGCCCACTCAGGCCAGACCACTTCTCCTCTTTTTGGCAACCCCCACCTTCTCTTAGAGCAGTCTGCTCCTACTTGCCATAAACGACACTCTTAACCACTCACCCCTTCACTTGTTGCGGCTCGGTCTCCCGCATTTTCCCACGTGCTTGTACTACACTGCCTTTGTTTGGGCTCGTCTTGTGCAGCACGGTGCACTTCGGCCGCGCAGTAGACCTAAGGTTTTGGTCATGCGTGTTGGCCATCGCGCTATACTAGGACTGATCATCAGCACTACGCTAGATATAAGGTTTTGATCTCGTAGGTTATCCGCTGGGGTAGTCTCTTTGCTACATTGTCCCGGACTTTGTCGCTCGTTGTGTTCTACGGTCATTGCTGGGTTTCCCTTATACCTTTCATCTTGGTTCTTGTCACAGTTTGTGCCTATTCACTACATTGACATTGCACGCCTGTGCTGGTACTCTCAAGGTACGAACCCATTTCTTGTCCTCTTTTAGCTAAGAAGGGGGCATATTAAGGACTTTCTTCGTCCGGTGTCGTTTCCTCGTGCAAAATGACACTCAAATTATGCTTGAGATGATGCTGACACAATTTTGATAATTTTCTTGCTCTTATAATGGCTACATCTTTCGCTTTAGAAACTAATTACCGAATATCAAATTTTTGTGGTGTTGTGGTTTTGTGTCTGATATTAACAAAGTCAAAAATTTTGCGGAACCATTCCGTGTGTCAGGTGCTGACAGTGACGGAGCTTTACTCCGCTCTGATTGTCTAGAACGCTATGGAGCTCTGATGTTTTCAGCATCAGTAGATTAGTGTCTGACCGAGGCAGTTGATATTGCCAGATAGAGAATTTCGGTTCGTTTGTGTAGTCGGCATAACCATATTTCTGAACTTCTGAGTTGTTGTAGTTTTGCCTTTTGCGTAAAAAATATATAGAGAAGACCATGTGTTTGGGTTCCTTTTAGGTAGCAGAGATAAGTCTTGAACACGAAGAGTTGATGGAATTGCAGCCTCTTTATGTGCTGTACCAATTTTCTGGTAGACCATGTGATGTCCGGCCAATTGCAGTCGATGATGTACCTTATGTCTCCAAGTATCTGTACAATGATTTAGGCTGTGTCAGTGGGAGCAATTCTGTGTTTGGTTGCTGACTTAGTGTCTCGGTCTGGGCATACGAGGTTATACTGAGGTTTTAGTATGTCATTCCTCTCTGTTTTGGAATGACTGCTATTGGATGGGGTTAGGAAGGGCCAAAGTTGCGGTTGAGTGTGTAAAGTACCGTTCTAGTTCACAAAACCAGTGAGTTTACCTGATTGCTTGATTTGGTACTTGACATTAATAGCACTTTATAGCTGATCGACGTGATTTTTGCTAGAAGCTACCACAAAGAAACCATCGGTTGTAGTACTGACGATGGTGATGCGGTTCTGCATTAGTTTGATGTATAGACAGGTCTCACGGTCGGATGCGACCACTTTCAGAATGCAGAGAAAGAGGCGGACATACCTAGTGTAATAGAATGCTGTTGGGGGTGAACCGTAAAGTGTACCTTTAAGCTTACCATACTTATTGTTTTGTTTCCGTGTGCCGTCTAACAGTGCCATTTGTCAAACATACAGTGCCTGGTCGTGATCGTACTTCTCATAGAGGTACGCAGAGCTGATTTTGACGTTTTTGAGAGGCATAACGTGTTTGGCATGAAGTGCGAAGAGTGGTCTCTGGGTAGTGCGGTTGGCCGTGTAACTTGTTGTGGTTTGGGGTTGAAATGAATACTTGGTTGCATGAAATACCTTCCGATATTACATTGCGTTTTTTGTTGTTTGAAGCTTCCATCGGTTGCTTTTTAAGAGCGGTAAGGCATCATTAAGGGGATGATCATGGGGGGTGATGGGTGGAAGTCGGATGGTAGCCATTGAATGCAGTTGTACGCATCAAGGTTCTGGATTTATTTATCGTGTCTTTTTTGCCAAGGAGAAGTGGGTTGTCTATAGCGATGGTTTTGGGATAGATGTTGCTACGACATGTCAGGGTGTCAAAGGCTTGGATGGTGGTGGATGTGGTATCCGTGGGTTTGTGATAGAGTTTGAAGGCTTCTACACCTCTAAATTGATATTGGTTTGTCTCCAGGTAGAGACCAGCAATGTGAGAAAGGGCGTCTGCGTACATATACCTGGCGGGGTCGGTTCTTGGTTGCAGTTTTGACTTGGAGGCATATACGGGGATAGTCCCGAACTGGCCAAATGTATAGAGATGTTTGATGTTTGCTTGGTTTTTGTACTATTTGTGGTATGGAGAGGTAGTTTTTGCAGGGTTATTTAGTAGATTATATTTAAAAATTGCGTCACGAGCTGCATCTTCCCAATAGCAATCACCTAGTCTACATGTGCTAAGATTGGCGTTACCGTTGTACATAATCGTTCGATTGATTCGCTCTGTAATAGAGTTTTCTTGTAGCTGGTGCGGAGTGCCAAGCTGGTAGGGTACATTGTGCTTTGAGTATATGTGTTGGATGGTAGACGATATTTATTCTTTGAAGACGTCACTCCGGGAGTCCGTGAGTAGGAGATTCATTTGGTTTCGAATTTAATAGAGCGTTTTCTCGATGTACTGAGGGATTTACTTGCGATTTCGAAGTTCGCAAGGGCAAAGTGATTAGCTGCGCGAATGATGATGAGAATTTGAATGCTTCCTTGTCAGGAGGTGGTCTTTATCGGGTCACATGGGGCTGGAACTTACATAAGCACCGGGGGGTATGGATGTTTAGTTCTTTTGTGTAGTGAGTGGTATGGCTAAGCATATTTACAGGGACGAAATTTGATGGGGGAGCCATACTGGAGAGATGTCTGCATGGATGGGATGAGGCGTTGCTGAGATGTTCGTTAGAGTTTGCGCGGATGCGTTTGATTTAGTTTCAAATTACTGTTGTGTGCTTGGAGCTGTAGCGTATTGCTGGTTTGGGTGTGTGAGAGATTGAGTGTTGAGAGGATGCGTGTGGAGTATTACGGGATGAGTAGTGGTGACTGGCAGCAGAATTGCAGATTGTTGTTGGGTGGATGGTGGGTATTTTGAATTTTGGTCTGTGCTTGAAGTGCAACGCCCTCAGGGAGGGATTCCTGGTACTTGATCGTTTTCCCGATATTATCGGTTGTGTAGTGTGTATATGAACTACTCCCCATTATGGTGGATATGGACACGTGGGACACGGTTTTGGGTCCATTGGCGGTTGGCCACAGTAGTGGGTGTTGCCACGAAATGTGGAGTATTTTAGTTTTTTATTTAACCTGGGGAATTGGCTCTAGTTGTTACCGCTTGCGCGCGTGCTATACTCCTCCTTGGAGGGAAACGCCGTAAACCACGGGACATCTAACCCCCTTGCACATCTAAAGAGGCCCATCCTTGGGAATATAATTGTTCCAATCACATTGGTGTTTCGCCCTGTATAGGGAGTCCTGTCCACCGGCATTGCCGTATTTTTTCGTCGCTCTCGCGACTCACCCTCGCCCACTCTTCCTCCTTTCCCCCTTTCAGGGTACTACATCCCGCTACCCGCGGCCCTTCCTGTGTGCACCCGCTCACACTTCCCCACTTACGTGGAAACATACCTCTACTGAGGACCACACCCCGCTCACGCGGATACCGATTCTTCGCCTTCACCTCCCTGCGCAAGTCGCGACAGGTGTCCCTGGTCTTACAAACCGGCTTCGCCGTGACACCTCTGGGAGGGCTCTACCCAACTGGGTTCACCTCGTGAGAGGAAGATCCCGAACGTCTTTTCGGTGTTTTTCCCCTGTGGGGCATTGCACCACAGTGCTTTAGAAAGGTTTGGTGTCTTATAGGCCATGGTTCTGTAGTTGTATGCCGTTGCTCTATCCGGTATGGTTCTGGTGAGTTCATTCTGGTTGTTTGTCCAAATTTCTCTGTATTGAAATGAACGGCGACGGGAAACACAACAAAGAGGTTCGGGATCTTTATCTGATGAAGTGAATCCAGTGAGAGAGCTTCCTCAGGGATGATACGACAGAGTCGGTTGTAGGCCGAGTTTACCCTTTGCGATAAGCGCAGGAAGGTTAGCGAAGAATTTTGCTACTGCAGTGTATTACTCCGATAAAGAGGAATAAGTACACATGGATACACAAACACGAGAAGTGTGGATATGAGCAGGGGATAGCAGGAGCTACCCAAAATAAAGAGGGAAGAGAAGACCAACACAGTAAATGGAAGTTGTGAAGAAGGAGCGACAAGGAGTCACGCAAATGGCTCAGGGGAGGCCGTCACTGCCGATAATTATACCGTATAAACTGGCAAAAGCACATCAATGGGAAATATGCAATAGATGGGCAATTTACCGTGCAAGGGAGTTGAGAAATCTGTTGGCAACGGGTTATCTCTCCTAGATAGATTTGAGTACCACCGAAGGCACGAGAGCTCATAGCCCAGATCATTGGATGAAGAATCCTTGTTGGGGAAGAATTACTGGTGCGGCGGCCGCGAGGCCGTCGTAATAAGTAGTGTCGCTTCCGCAGTGTAACAACTAAATATATAGATAAGTATATAAATAAGCATAGAATTACCACCAATTCACTATCTCTCCTTGCCTGCGAACGTCAATACTGTATCGTGTTCCACGTGTATAGTGTTCTGGGCCACCCGACCCTCATAAACAGCGCCATCTGGCTAGGGAAAAATTCATTTATGAACATGTGTGAGCTGCCGATGCAACTGGGAAAAATAAAAAGTCCCCCAATAGCCCTTTACACCGGCATGTTCTTCATGCTAATGCAAAAAATGCGTACGGTATAATGTGAGTGTCTACTTTGTAGCCGTATTGCGTGTGAAGTAGACCATCTCGTAGCGGTGGGCAAGGTCATGGACTGAAAGCAATGTATGGCGGAGATGGCGATTGATTGACCACTACATATTTGTTAATAATTTTCGTGCTCCAATGCGGCTAGATGTCTAGCATTTTGTGATGGCTGCATTTCGTCTTTTACTTTTCAACGGTATGTGCAATCGGCGCAATTGAAAGCACCTTCGGGCGCTTGCAATCGGCGTGAGAGAGTCCGAAAAGGTGCAGAGCACGCCAAAGAGTGCAATTACTAGAATAGTTAGTATGCTTAAGGAGGAAGTTTTGGTCTTTGCGTCAGGAGGCTCATCGACCAGTCAGAAGAAGAGTTGTTAAAAGGGAAGACATCCCAGTTGCACTGGTAGCATCGCTATGGAAAACACAACTCCTACGTCTAATCCTTCTGTCTCGATCAATCTGAAGCCAAATAAGCCGCAGGTCTTCAGCGGAAACCGGGATTCTCTTGTTGTCAACACGTGGCTTTATAAAGTTGAACAGTATTTCAATCTTATACAACTTGCAAAAGGAATTGTCAATCTGTCAGACGAGAATCGAATCTCCTATGCAACGACTTTACTCACGGATACTGCGGCAATTTAGTGGTATACGGTTCTCAAGTCTGGTTTGAGTTAGTCAACATGGGAGACTTTTGCTAATGCCATTCGCAAGGATTTTGTTCCTGAAGATCATGAAAGACGTGCTCGCGATGCATTGCGCTCATGCAAGCAAAAAGGCTCTGTATCCGAAGATCTTTCACCGTTTCGAAACATTGTCCTCACTATTCCGGACATGAGTTCCAGCGACAAGTGGGACAAATTGCTCAGTGGCCTGCAGTCAAAGATTCAGTTTGAGGTTCGCCAGGCCAATTGTCAAGAGTTCGAAGAAGCCACCAAAATTGCTATGCGCGTGAAAGCTGCCTTTTCTGGGGTCTCTTTACTGTCTGCGTCACACGGATCTAAGTCTGTTGCTGAAAATGGATCCCTACCTACTCCTATGGAAATTGGAAACACTCAAGTCCTAAAGCATGGGCGGTCAAAGAAACGTCTAGATGATATTCGCAACAACGCATGTTTTTACTGTCATATGCCAGGGTGCCGTCCGTAGATGCACCGTAAGAAAGATGGGGCTAGAAATGTTTCTGTTCACAATATTGAGGCGGCTTTAGCGTCAGAATAGCACCGTGATAGTGTAGATTCTGATAGCTCAGAAAACTAAAATGTCCTTCTAGAATCAATACCTGCACGTTAGAAGGACGTGTTGATGGAAACGTGTCGTTGCACAACCTTTGTGATACGGGATCTGCCGAAGTCCAGTGTCTTCCGTTATTGGTATTGGACGGAAAGTTTAATGGTTTTCCTGCTCAGGTGTTGAAAGATGATGGATGCAAGTCAAATGTTTTATCGCCCGAATTTGCTACCACTCATGGGCATTTGCTTACTTTCTCGCCTGTTTTGATTGATGTGAGCCATTCCAAGCGAGGTGCTCAAGGAATTGCTACTGCAATGGTTGCAAACGGGACTGTGACATTGGGGTCCTACTGTTACACGGGAAACTGGATTGTTGCCGACTGCCGCTACGATGCTTTACTCGGCATGCCATGGCACACGGAGGAAAGTCCAGAGGCTGATTACCGTGTTCGAACCCTTGCAGTTGGGGGTCACCTTCTCGATGTTAGTTCCGTGTCGCGTGGCTTGGCCTTGCAGGTCACCAATATTGGGATGAAAAAATTTCGTCGTCTGCTACGGCGGGGAAAACAGGGCATTGAAGTCTATCGGTTTGTACAGTTGTCCTCGACGCAGTTCTCTCCCTCGTCTCCGCCTCGGGGTCTGAAAGTGACATTGTTGGACGAAAATGATCCGGAGCTTCGCTCTTTGTTGCACTAGTTTTAGGATGTCTTTCAGGAGGAACTGCTCAATGGTTTACCACCCGAGCGTGACGTTGATCACGCTATTGACCTTTACTGGACAGCCAACCGCCGGATCGACCACTGTATCAGTTGTCGCCAGCCGAATTAGTTGCAGCCCGAGAATATGTTGACAGGCTTCTGGGCTCTGGGAAGATACGACTGAGCATATCTCATTACGGTTCCCCTTTGTTTTTTGTCAAGGAGCCCGGACGAGCGTTGCGCGGTGTGGATGATTATCGTGGTTTAAATCGGAAAACCAAGCGGAAAAATCCTTTTTGCCGCGCTGTGATGAAAATTTTGATCGTTTGGGGAAGGCCCGTTTCTTCTCCATGTTAGACCTCAAGACCAGTTTCTATCAGATACGGTTGCGTCCCTCGGATATTGAGAAGACGGCTTTTAACTCCAAGTATGAACAATTCGAGTACATGGTGATGCCCATGGGGTTGTGCAATGCGCCAGCAACCTTTCAGTCGCTGATGAACCGTGTTTTACATGACTGTATTGATCGTTTCTTGGCTGTGTATATCGATGATATTCTTATATACAATGACACCAAGGCAGACCATGTTTCTCGTATTGGCATGGTATTGACGCGTTTGCAGAAGCATAAGCTTTATGCATCTCCGAAGAAGTGCTCCTTTATGAATGAAGAGGCTGCGTTCTTCGGTCTTCTTGTCGGACGCAATGGCATACGCGTACACCCGCATAAAATCGAGGTCATTCAGAACTGGCCCTGACCTATCAAATTGACGGAGTTACGTATTTTTCCTTGGTTGGTGCAGTTTTTCCGCTGGTTTATCCATGGTGTTTCTGCTCGTGCGCCGCCCCTGTATGCCTTTTTACAGAAGCGCACTTGTATTCGAAACTGGGATCAGCGTACCCAATCTGCGTTTATGGACTTGAAGGCGGTATTGGTTTTGGCTCCGGTTCTTGTCTCGTCTGACTGGTCAGAACCGTTCTGTGTTCATGTTGATGCCTTTCAGGTAGCATTTGGGGCCACGCTGACGCAATTGGACCATGAACGCCGTGTTAGAGCAGTGGCTTATACTTCTAAGAAACTCACTGTTACTGAGAGGAATTATACTGCTAACGAGCGAGAGCTTTTGGCTCTCATTTCTGCGCTCCAACGTTTTCGGTGCTATCTTTAGGGGTTTACGTTTGATGTGCTGACAGATAATCAGGTTGTGAATAACTTACTGACGAAGAAGTCTGTTCATAGACGTGAAGCTCGTTGGTTGTATACGCTTGCCTTGTTTAACATTCAGGAGATGAATCTTGTGCGTGTTAAGATTCATGTTCTCGGGGGCTCCCTTTCTCGTATACCGGATCGTTTGTCCATCCAACAAGTGGAGTGCAGCACTCCATCTCTGCTGGATGCTGGGCAGGTTGTTTGTTGCTATGAGCCAGACCAAACGTTTGGGCCCCTTATGGCTGCCTTGCATGGCGAGTGATCCACAGACCGGAAGCAGCGACGACGGATTGAGGAATTGTTGCCCTCTTTCTCCACGCGAGATTCCAAGCTATTTTACAAAGGGAAACTTGCATGGCATCTCATGCGAGAAAGACTGTACTTGAGTTCGCTCATGACTCAAAGCTAGCTAGCCATTTTAGGTTTTCAAAGACCTTGGCTTGGCTTAGATAATTCCATTGGAAGCGCAAGACGAAGCACGTTCGTTGGTAGTGTGATGGATGCCTCGTTTGTCAACAACAGAAAGATTTTCATGGCCCGTTGTTGAATGATGCGGTGGCGCTTCCTATTCCTACGCAAAGATGGGGTTTGTTGGCAACGAAATTTATTGTGAAGCAACCCAAAACCCCCGGGGGTTTGATGCTATCTTGACTTGGGTCGACCATTTGTCTCGAAGATTTAGGTTTATTGCTTGTAGGGATACCGCCCAGGCCCGCGATGTGGCATATGCTTTCATTACCCACACTTTCCCGCATCATGGCCTTTTGGATGATATCATATCGGACCGTGACCCCAAATTCACCTCTCAGTTCTGGGTGGAGCTTATGCGGCTTTGTGGAGTGAGCCTTCGTATTTCTTCGACTAGCCATCCGCAAACTGGCGGGGCTTCCGAGGTCATGAATCGGATAGTAGAGAACTACATCCAGTGCTTCTGTGATTACGGAAAGAACGATTGTGATCTCTTTCTTTCTTGCACTGAGTTTGCTTATAATTCAGCATTATCAGAAGACCTTGGTTTTTCTCCGTTTGAGGTAGATTTGGGTTGGAAACCGAGAATTTTTCTGGATATGCTTCTTGGAATTCTGACACAGCTGGAATCGTTATCGGACTTTTTACAGCGTCTACAAGCGGTAATGGAAGACGCTCAATACGCTCACAAGCCTGCTAAGGCGAAAAAAATCGCGGAAACTAGTGTTCATTTTAAGAGGCCTTCCTAAAGTATAGGTGATCGTGTTTGGATTTCGCATAAGTTGTTTAAAGATTCGTACAGTAATGCACAAAAGTCTTCGAAGTTGTTGGCAAGAAGATATGGCCCGTTCCGCATTGATAAACGTGTCGGGAGAAATGCAGTTCGTCTGAAGTTGCCTCATCATATCCGAATTCATCCTGTTTTTAATGTATCGCACACAAAGCCCCACCACGAACAGCCTCAAGATCTTGCACAAAATAGTAGACCTACTCCGGTGCCTGTTGAGTCGACTGTCTCTATCCCGTTGTTTAAGGGGGACCGTATTCTTGCTCATCGACGACGCGGTAGAGGTTATCAATGGTTCATCATCATGCAAAATTCTAGTACGCATAAGCGCAATGGCAGTTTACTAAGGGCTTTTTGGATAAGGATGGGACATTAACAGAAACCTTCCACAAACATATAGTTCAAAAGAATTTGCTCCCTCCTCTACATTGAAAGGGTTGGCGTGGACGTCAACAAGGGGCGAGATGATAATAGTGCAACGAGCGCAATTGAAAGACACTGTCGGGCGCTTGTAATTGGCGTGAGAGAGTCCAAAGGGGTACCGAGCAGGCGAAATGGCGTAATTGCTGGAATAGGTAGTATCACCATATAGATTTATGATAGTGAGTCCACTTGAGACGATGTGTTTGGTGGTGCAGGAGGTGCATTAGGTTCCGTAATTTGCATGGGTGGAGCAAGTAGTTGCTACGGGTGTGGTGGGAATGGGGGTGAGCCTGGATGAGTATCGCTTGAAGTTTCACGTTGCGCATTTTTGGATGACGTGGATCGCAGCATTGTGTATCAGTGTATAAGGCCCCAAATATGGCGAGAGGAAAGTGCTTATCTCAATTTGAGAAAGAGCAAGTATCCGCACTCCGCCATGAAGGACTGTCTTAACGACAAATTGCAGAGCCCCTACAACGCTCCGTCCGGGCTGTAAGAAGCTTCTTAAGTTCAAAAACGAAGCCACATCAGCCCACAATCGCCAAAACGTTTCGAAAACTGTGTCCACAGCAACATTGCGCTTTGCTACGGGAGGAACGTAAGGGAAACTCGGGTGCATCAGATTTAAAACGAGACCTCAATCTCAGTGTATCTGTTCGCTGGGTGCAGTAGCTACTCAAAGAAGACGAAACCCTTAAATATTCAAAAATGATGCAGGGCCCACAAATGACAGACGATCATAAGATAGCACAGCTACAATGGGCACGACGCAACATATCTAAAGATGATTGTTTTGGAATAAAGTTGTGTTCTCAGACGAAAAGAAGTTCAACCTTGAAGATCCAGGTGGTGTTTCATATTACTGACATGATATGAGAACAGAGCCGCGACATCTATCCTCCCGTGTTGAAGGTGGTAACTCGGTCATGGTTTGGGGTGCTATATCATTGTATGGTGTCAGTGAATTATTATTTTTATCGAAAACTCAAGATTCTAAGAAGTATTGCGATACGCTGGTGTTCGGACTATTAGCTTGGACTGCAGAAATATTTGGACCCATGTCAACTTGGGTGTTTCAACAGAACGGTGCATTATTTCATCGTTCTACTTTCAAAAAGAACTGGCTACGCCAACACAAGGTTCGGCTTCTATCTTGGCCTGCAAAGTACCCAGACCTTAACATAATTGAGAATGTATGGGGACTAATGGCTAGGAAATTTTACGCAAATGGTAAGCAGTTGGAGAATGTCAAAGATCTTAAGGACTCTATTCTAAATTTATGGCGAAGTCTCACTGCATACTACATGCAGAAACTGTATAAATCTATTTCTAGACGCTTTTTAGCTGTGATGGACAAGCGTGGCAGTGCTACAAAGTACTAGAACAATAAAGGCGTACAGTTTTATTACATGTGTCCTAACTTATTTCGCGTCCTTAATTCTATTTGGCTGTATGATTCTAATATGTACTCCGTATGAAACGGAACAGCGTCAAGTACATATCACTGTCATTTAGGACACCCGTTTTGCTCTTATTCAAGCGTGACTAGTGTCACGCTTGCACCTTTGAATCGACTTCATGGGCTGTCGGGTGGGTGTGCTTAAAGGAGTTTCGCGAACTGTATAGAGGCCAGAAGTCTGACCATTACGGTACAGCGCACCGTTAATATGGAGGGCAGTGCCCTGAACGTTTTAGTTTTCGGCGGCACTGCCACCGTACATTATTCCCTCATCGGGCATAGCGTGTCCACATATGGCACTAGCCCTTGGAAGACTGCAAAACGCCGGCGCGTGTACGCTTGTACAACTATGTACTTTATTTATTAGAATAGACTGACTTTTGAACAGCTCCCGTAGCGGCCAGCCATACTACTGTGCTGATCTCACGCCCCAGATTCCCAGTAAAGACTGCCAGACTCTTCATGGCTTCAGAACTCCAGTTCTGGTATTAAAACACAAGTCTTGCAGGACGTATTTCTGTGTCGACGCCGACAATATAGGCTATATCCTGCGCAACTATAGTTGAGTTCCACCTCGCCTCCCACACTCGCCGGGTATTACCCGTTTAGTTATGGTCACCATTAGCCTTCGACTGCTGGTAGCGCACGTTGTGCTGTCACTTAGCCCGTTGGCCCACTGGCATCCCTGCCGTCTGAGTAAGCAATTGGCATATTGTGTCGACCCTGACACTTGGGTTCGGACGCGAATCCCTGTAAGTGAGTATCGCTTAATTTGAGTGCCATGTGGTGGGACCGTAGTTAATGTACATGTCTGGTCTCTGGCGCAATCTCAGGGATACCCTGATCTCTTGTTGCCACTCGTTGGGTGTTCGGTCCAAGGGTCTTACGCAACGAAAGCGTAGGCCTTCATCCGGGCACTGGTCCATTCCCGGGGCTCTGCCCACGTTTTCTGTCGCCACGCGACATTCTTGGTCGACCGATAGGTCTTGTGTCAAGGCCGACACTTTGGTAGTACATCTATTAGATGCGTGACTTTTTGGGGGCTGTGGGCATTGCCCTGTAGTTGTACCTCCGTTGGAAGCATAAAACCGAGATCGGGACTCAAACTACTCTGGGCTTTCTAGGCTCCCCCTGCCAGTATCTGCTTGCTGTTAGCTCTGCTGGTAGTGGCTGTTCTCTGGAGTAGCGCATCGCGCTACACATTTTCGTCGCCTGACCTAAAATCTTGAGACTGTCTCATCTCCCAACACCTTCTTTTCTTGGCGTCATCCGCCGCTGTTTTCGGTTTGTCCGAGATTTCTACCAGATCGGGTAAGTCTTTAGAGTGCTCAAAGCCGAAGAATAATTCGTGAGTGTTGGACAGCGGCCACAAATCTAGTTCTGATAAGAACTTTGGTGTTATTCCCAGTGAAAGGAACACGCCTAAACTCTTCCGAGTTTCCCATTTAGCCCATGGCCAAGCATTCAGAACTTTGCAGTCTCAGATTCCTATGGGCACTGCGTCATCATGGGCGAAAGCCATAGTAGAAGAATTATGCTTTTCATTCCCAGTTGATCCCACGTTTCCGCTGAACGCACTGATCCCAGTGCTCCCCGCTGCCTTGCCTGATGTGGAGTTCACTCCACTTTCTTCCCTCGCTGGAGAATCGAGCTCCGCAGTATAGAACCACTGATAATGGACAGAAGCAGGTGGCTAAGCCAGTGACGACCAACGTGGCTACAACAATGGTAGCGGGGTTGCCTGAGAAGTAGATGAGCCTTCATGTTGACGTCTCCCAATGGGCGAGAGTCCGGCATACGTTAAGAACTTTGTTGTCGCAGAGGTCACTGGCCTATTCCTCAGATTCGTTACCTATGATGGGAACGAGGCTGAGTGCCGTTGGACGGATTTACTCGACGCTTGACGCAATAAGTTGATCGTTAAGGTCACAGACCACGCCCAGGCTGCGATGCAACCATGAATCCAGTCGTTCCTTGCGAGTGAGATCCCTTGCCAGGTATCGCACGAGAAACAACAAATAGGCAATGTCTCTGTTCCAAGAAAGCTCTACGATGTAGATGCAAAGATGGTAGAGTACGACCAGAGGTTCGCCAAATTGAAGGTTGAAAATCGTGCGCTAAGAAGGCAGGTGGCTTTCCGAATGAAGCATAGGATTGTCCTTCACAACCACGGTATACCATTACGAAAAGCCTGTGCTTCGAAGTCCAGGAAATAGCGCAGGAGCTCCAAAAATAACCGTGATTCTGATTAGTCTTCTCCCCCGTGTGATGGATCATTCTCTTCTTCCGAGTCCGATTCGGACTTCCGCAAGCACAATCTCGCTGAGATTAACCCAGCTAATAGGCATTAAAAGGTCTTAGTATAAAATATATACCAGTTGGATAACCATAACACAAGTGAGAGTTCGAAAGCCAAGCGACTTGTCGCTTCAATGGTCAAGTGGTTCAACATCACTATGGCCAACTGCCGATTCGACAGACGGACTCTATGTCAAACTTGGCATCATTTGCTGCGTTAACACCCGAGCCGAACAAAAATGGCACCCCTTAGGGGGTGGAATAGTTGGTTATGCCGTACTCCTTCTCAGGCAAGGCCCGTATCTCTTACAGAGGCCCCTGCATCTTCATGCAGTAGATGATTTCTGGGTATGATAAAGAGTTGGCTGCAGGCCAGTCAATGGCTGCTAAGCAGCTGCTTGAAGGATGAGTTCGTCCAAGACTTGGTGCGTGACCACAGGTCACTTCGCCAACGATCAGAAAAGATGGCACAGACTTTCGGACAGCGTGCAAGATTAAAAAACGCCAGTGTTGGCGAAGTGTATGCATAAGAGAAGCAGATTGCTTCCTTCATCGATGGCCTGCTGCCGAGTCTAGTGTCATGTGTAGGGATGGTTTTCCAAGCGATCCAAGCTACACAGGTGGCACGACAGAAGCGGGTTCGCCTTCTACGGAAGTTCCGTTAGGACAGGGCGACGCCACTCTAGCTATAGATTCAAACTATGGTCCTGGTCTTAAGAAATTGACACAAACCAAACGAATCGATTGTGATGACCGAAAGGGAGGTGCACAGGACCAATTTGGTGACAGACCTGCCACTGGCGAAGACAGGTATCTCTGTGTGACCATAGACCACCATTTCTCAGACTCCCCGTGGATAAATCTATCCATGCGAGCACAAGCTTGACAGAGGATCATGGAGGCCCTTCCAGAACGAGTAGCATCCCTGCCGAAAATGATGGATTTATCGCGAACCTAACACCCACTAGGCGTAACTAAGCGATTATTGGTGCAGAAGCTAATTCAGCTGCCCGTTCCCAAGTTCTTTTTAAGAACAAGAATGATCTGCTGGGTCCACTGAACAAGTCACGCCCTTGAGGGACGACTTTTCTTCGCTTGAGGAACCGAGTTCTGGAGACAAGGGTGACGAATATGTCAGGAAGTGTCTAAAGGACATATATGTGAGAGTATCTGAACAGCCAAAAGATCCATTTCAACCACACATTTGCAGCCTGGGTGGGCTTCAAGAGAGCTGAAGCCGTGGAACTACTCACAGTATTGGATACAGGACCCGCTTTTAACGTCATACCCTAGGATGCAGTTCAATAACTGACGACTACGCCATCGGCGCAGAAGTGTATTGCCTAAGAACGCAAGAGGGCATGCCTTACGAATACGAAGTACGACCATCATGACAGTTAACATCGCAGAACATATGGGACACGGGCCATTTTGCTCGCTGAACTTTTGAGAGCTGACGTAATCCTGGGATGTGATTACATCGATAAGCAAGTGGATGCGAACTATCCCCGGAAGGGAGATTTGTATATGAGCAATCAATCATCTGTGGCGGTATAACGGAGACCAGCATTGACCTGGTGTTACACGCCTCCGAAGAGTGAAGCTCGGAAGCTGAAGAAAGATGCCCTTTGCAACTGTTTACCCATCAACGTCGCCAGGTAGATCAGCGTGGGCCCCAGGTCACAGACCTTCGTTCTAACGTGATGTATTGATAGAGAAAGCGTCTTAATACAGCCAGAAAAGAAACGCTTCGAGAGGTAGTGGACCTGGTTGACCAATGGGGTTGTGACCGTTTGCATGAATAAACCCTTTCAGCTCATCGTGAGGAACTAAGCTGATCACGAATTGACCGTCTGTAAATGACGCTTTCTTGGTCTTGCAGTTCTGCAACGTCCCTCGGACGTTGTTTCCAATGTGATCGAACCCAGTCAGGACCCGATGAAATGTGGTGAGGCACAGCCGAGAACGGCTCCCAACATCCAAAAGTCGCGAGCGACTCAGGCTGAAACGAATCCACTGGATTCCCTCGACTTGGAACAAGTACCAGAAAATATGCGTTGCATCATGAATAAAATGCGGAGCAACCATAAGGATACTTGTAGCCGTAGGATCGGAGAGATCCGGGGACCATCCAATAGGGTCACGTTGGTTGCATGGGCAACTCCAGTACACTTTGAACCCTAAAGGGCAGGGCCTAGGATCACATAGCATGAGCTCAACGAAGTGAAGCAGAGGCTTGGAGGCTGGGTTATCGAACGCGCGATATCAGAATGGGCAAGCCCATTTGCCTTCGTTCCGAAACCGGAAGGTAGCTCACGCTTCTGCACAGATTATTGGCGTCTCAACGCCTACCCTCTTCTCCACTTAGACGAGTGTCTAGACAGCCTGGGCAATGGTGCGTTCTTCATAATGATGGATTGAAATAGTGGATACTGGCAGCTGCTCGTTGCAACCGAGGATCAGGACAAGATGACATTCACATTTCTCGCTGAAACATGTTGGTTCGTTATCATGCCCTTTGGGCTATGCAATGCCCCGGCCATATTCCAACGTATCGTAGACATTCTACAAGCATGGTATAAACCACAGCACTGCCTGTTGGACATAGATGACATTATCATCTTTTCAGAGACCGTAGAAGACCATGTACGGCATGCTGATAAGATCCTCACCATTCTAGAGAAAGCGGTAATAAAGCTGATGTGAAAGACGTGTCACTTTTCTCAGCATTCAGTCGACTATAATGGCCAAGTGATACGTAGCCGCCAAGAACCTGGAGGTTCTTATAAAGGTGACCTCGCCTACAGCGCCGATTAAAGTGTAGTCTTTACTCGGGATGTGCAGCGAATAATGAATGATTCTGAAAAAGCAACGCAGCTCTTGCCGTGTTTGACGGGAAAAGCGTTAGACTTCTACTAAAAAACCCACGCATACGAGGGACAGTTGATCGAAGAAGCATATGACTACGCCGCTGTGAAGCAAGTCATGATTGAAGAATTTTCTGAAGTCGTCAGTCAGGAAGAGTACACCCGAAGAGCTATGAATTGTAGGCTCCGTCCATTGGACATAGTTTGTTCTCTGAAAGATATGGATGTGGCTTTCAAGAAGGCTAACTTCAACGATGAAGCTAAGCTTGGACTGCTAAGAAATGCAGTCATGGAACATATGGACATGGCTCAATAAGTGTTGCTGAGAGGTGCAAGTGATTACGAGTCAATCAAGCGTACCATTCGGGATTACGTTCGTTGCCTTGAAACTTTTAGTGAAGCCTATATTGGGAAGGGGAGGGGGAGAAGGCAAGCGACCACACGCTACGAGAGTTCTCCGTCGTCCCGAACAAAACGTAGAGTCACTAGAAAACAAGGAAAAAGAACTCACATCTCAGATAGCGGAATTTACTGTTTTCGTTAAGAAGAAACAAACTTCGAACGATGAGAGCAATGTTCTTGTCCCTTCATTCTGTCCCAAGCCGGGACATGGCGCGAACAGCTGTGACAAAAATCCTCACCGCAATACTGGATACCCACGATGTGGGAAGATAGGGCACTCAAAAACTACATGTTGGTCAAAGCCGCAGATGCCAGAGCCCGCCATCGCCACTAATGACACACATATGAAAGTAGAAGCAGACAAACCGAAAGACTCTGGAAAGGATAAAGAGTACATGGTGGAGATAGTGACGGAAGAAGTTGAAGAAGAAGAGATTGTCAATGCTACGAAGAGAGACGCTGAAGGCAGTGCACTGCCAAAGAAGCCAAAGACGGGAAGAATGGCCGTGAAGGAGTTGCTCAACCCTCAAACCGGCCCTGTCATTGACCTCACGAAAGGTCTACCGAGCCGAAAGAGAGTTAAGGCCAAACTTTGCAAACCGGCCCGAAAAAAGTCCCAGAGGGCTCGAAAAGATGGAGTTTCAGACTTTGAGGGGAGGTGCAATGTACTTATCGAGCTGGCAAAAGCTTCATATGGTCTCAAGTTTGGCCAGCTGCTCCGTGGTGATGCTGATGAGGCAAAAAGACAGATTCAAAAACTGTTTGTGAAGAATGCTATAATTCAGAAGGATGCCGTCGCGCACAAACCTGGAACTATCAGAACATTAAAAGTTGTGAAGTAGAAGCTATTCGGAACTAAAGTCAATGCACTGCTAGACTCAGGAGCAGTGCCAAACCTTCTCTGCAGTTCTCTGATGGAAGAACTTACGCTCTCACCGGAAGCAACCACGAGGAAGAATAAAGTCGGCAACGGAAGTACAAGTGTAGCACGAGACGTCGTGAAAGCCGTTCCTGTACTGTTAGGTGAATCAAGGACCTTGCTAAACTTTCTGGTTGTAGATGACCCACCGGTGGACGTGATTATCGGTTCCCCGGCCTTAGAGGGCATTCAAGCTTGCATCGACATGGGGATTCATACTGTGACCGTGACTATAGAAGAAGAAGAATCCGTATTAGATCTCGAGTATGACGAACGCATCCCTGATTTGGAAGGATCCGAGACTGATAGTGAGGATTTCCCTTCAGACTCAGAAATCTATCGAGCGTATTCCAGCTCGGAAAGTGATGAGGTGCAAGAGCTGGTTGTAGCTCTAACAAGGAGATCGAATCACACCGGACAATGAATAGTGACGATGAAGGGGAAGGGAACACTCCCCTGCTATTACAAGAAGATGAAGATAGTGATATTGAGGAAGAGGACCTACATATGCTAACCCTGAACGAAGAGAAAGAAGACCTAAAATATGCATCACTTGCGACAAAGCTCAAGCATCTTTCGTAACGGGCACAGAGGCAGCTCTCTGCAACATTTATAGACTCGAACGCCGTTGCTTGGTCCCTGGAGGACCTCAGACCTGCCGATGTCCCTGTCAAGCATTCTTTTGAGCTAAAGGATCTAGAACCTCTAACGTTTAGGGCAAGACGTCTCCTACCGCGACATAACGATTTTGTAAGGAATGAGATCGACAAAATGCTTTGTGCAGGAATCATCACACCCGCAAACGCTGCCTGGTCTTTCCCCATTTTATTCGCGACAAAGAAGGATGGATGCCCGAGATTTTGCGTGGACTACCGCGTATTGAATGCCAGAATGAAGTCCGATCGATGGCCATTACCACACATAGAAGAAGTATTTGATGACCTTAGTGGATCCTCATTATTTACAAATTTAGATTTGTTTTCAGGATATTGGCAAGTGAAGATGGCCGAGGAGTGCAAAACGATGACGAATTTCATCTGCAGATTCGGTACATTCAAGATTGAAGTCATGCCATTCGGATTGATCAAAGCACCTGCCACATTTCAAAGAATGATGGACGCCGTCCTGAAAGACTTATCCTTCGTCCATGTATACTTGTATGACGTTTTATTCTTCTCCGAAAATGTAGAGGATCATCTGATGCATTGCGAAAAAGTAATTGACAGGGTTGCCTCCCACGGGTTGAAGATTAGGCTGACTAGGTGTACTTTTGCGCAGCCTTGAGTGAAGCTTTTGGAACACATCATCGGCAAAATGAGATTCGCGACGGACCCAGAGAAGATCAATGCTATACAGGAAGCCTCACACCCAACCTTCGCGACGGAGCTAAGAAGTGTCCTTGGATTGGCCAGTTACTATCGACGATTTATACCTACGTTCGCTAAAGCATCGGCTGCCTTGCATGAGGCCACATCACCAAGATAAAGTGGCGCTGGACCCAAGAAATGGCAGAAGCTTTCGTATGTCTCAAGGCGAAGCTGGTGAAACCCCCTGTTCTAGGGTTTCCAGACTTTGATGAACCTTTCATAGTCGAAACAGATGCATCCAGCGTTTCCATAGGGCCAGTCCTTTCTCACAAGAGAAAAGGAAAGCTACATCCGGTACAGTTTGCTAGTCGTACGATGACCGCCACTGAGAAACGTTATTCAGCCTGTGAACGCGAAGCGTCAGCCGTCATCTTTGCGCTGAAAAATTTTCATGTTTACTTGCTATCTTCTCTCTCACTCACACTCATTACTGATCATCAGTCCTTGCAGTATGCGTTTAGAAAACAGGATATCCACGGGAGACTTGCAAGATGGATGGATTTTCTTTCGGAATATGAGTTTGAGATAAAGTACAGGCCATGGGCAAGTAATCGTGTTGCAGATTACTTGTCGCGTATACAGATATCTGCAGATCAAAACACAGATGAACCCGTAATGGTAGTTTCTTCGCAAGAACTGATATTCGAAGACTTAGAGCAATTCCTTGTTGATACAGGGAACTACATCTTGAGATTGACATTTAAAGCTAAAACTCCCCTTGCACGTCGCAAGATCAAGAGGACGCTAAGAATTATATGGTATGGAACGAAAGACTCTTTCTTAGAACGAAGAAAGGGGTCTTTGTGATACCGGGGTTAGGAAAGGGACTACAAATCTTAAGGAGTTTCCATGATGATATTGGACACTGGGACGTTAATAGTACCAAGAAATTTGTGCTAGAACGTTACTGGTGGCCAGAGGTATATAAGCATGTTGCGGAGTACGTGAACAGTTGTGATGGGTGCCAGTCAGCTAAGCATGTTCCGACGTATCGAACTGCGCTCCGATACCCCTTGACGGGCTTATTTCATACGTTTTATATCGATTTTGGTGGGCCTCTGCCCAAGACAGGCAAGACAAATCGATTCATGATGGTGGGAGTAGAACATGTACCAGGTTAGCCGATTGTGAAGGCCAAACCGACATCCACCGCAAATTAAGTGGTTGAATTTCTTAAGGAAGAGATTTTGGCCCCATTCGGCCCACCTCTCGGTGTGATATCTGATAATGATACTAGTTTTACTGCAAAGGCTCTGTCAGAATTCAATAAAGGCCACGGCATAGCCTGGAAGACGGTGATGGCGTATGCACCAATGTAGAATGGCAGAGCTGAACGGATGATTGGCATTCTAAAGAATTCCATGACGAAGAGCATCTTAGAGTGCCAAGATCCTTGGGACGAAGTTCTACAGAAGGTACTGGATGGATACAGGCGCCGTCATCTGAAGAATAAGCCTTCTTCATTTGAATTGCTGCATGGTGTTCCCCCACGCATTTCGCAAGATGACCCGTTCCCTCTCGTCATAAGCGGTGGCAACTTACATCGTGGGGTGGAATTAGAGTCTGCCTTGCGTCAAAGGGCCACGCGAGCCCTGAAGCATGCAAACTCCCAGCGAGCTGCTAAGGATAAAGTCTTTCAGATAAGAAAAGAAGTACTAGTAGCTCGAGGGGCAAGTATGGACAAAGCCAAGAAATGGCCCTCCTTTAAATCCAAATTTTATGGTCCTTGTACAATCATTAGAGCTAAGCATCCTGCTTATACTCTAAGTTCAAGAGATGGAAAGATAAGCAGGAGTCCTATTCACGCTCGATGCTTGGTCCCATATGTAAGAAGACCAACGATTCCGGAGAACTGAAAGGAGGGTTAACACGGATGAGTAATTGGCTAAACAAATATAGTATAAAACCTTGATATATGAACTTAGGAAAGCAGATGCATACATGCAATTTGTGCGCAGTTTATTGAATCAATGCATAAGGGTAGAAGGACTAGCCTTTTCTGAAGAACCTGAAGTGCAACCCTCTTGAGGGAGGTTTCCATGGACTTGGTGTTTTTGCCGCTTTCGCGTGTTTATGATTATTACCGCCATTAGAGGGCGTCTCAGCCCTCAGCGGATCCGCACTGTGCACCAGGTGCACAGCTGTGCATGCGCCGTGTGCCGCCCAAGGCGTGAGTGGACAACGTGTGACACGGATAGTCAAGAGGAGGTTGGCACCACAGTGTGGGCATTTAGTTAATTTATATTTATTGTTTATAATTTATCTACGCTACAGTAGGGGGATTACTACACTATATAGTGGCTCGGCGACCCCGCCCTGACACTGAGTAAACTTCCCCAACCAGGGTTCTTAGGTCTAAGTCTTTTCCGCTTTCGCGAGTCTTCTACACTTCTCGGAGGTAAAGCCGCGTTACTAACGGTAGACCTATCCATCCTGCGTCACCAGGAGTATCACCGCCTTGGGCATTTGTCACTTAATCCACCACCGCCGTGTTCTCACCCCCGTATAGGGTTCCTTTGTACCTTTTTCCGTGGTCCCGTTCGACCACACCCCCGTCGCCCCTAATCGGGCATCCTCCGTGTTTCCCCTACCCCACTCTCGTGGTTTCTACCCCTTTCTGTGGTTGCTCGTCACCGCTGACGCGTGTCTCTCGTGCCGGTATCCCGTGACGTCTTCCCCCACTTACGTGGACTCGTACTCCTTGGAAGGGCTGCTTTCTCACTCGTGGTGATCCTAATCCTACCGTTTCAACTCTCCCCGCTTGGCGTGAGGGTGATCCTCGGCTTTACAACCCGACTTCGTGGTGCTCATCCGGAGAGGCTCCGTTCGCTGTGTTACCCTCCAGAGGGGAAGATCCGAACGTCTTCGTGTGTTGTCCCGCTTGCGGATATTGCACTAAAAAGTGGTCTCCCGACCTAGAATCGGAAACGGTTAGGTTTTGTATTACCTCTTCTCGGAGATTCACTGTCCAAACTTTTGGTTTCTTACCACTTCGTGGGAGTTTTTGGTCTACACATGTCTCGGCGACCATCCTCCGCCGAACCCACTGTCACGCGGAGTCGTTCCGTCAGTGACGTGGAACAGCCAGAGATCTCGAAGGTCCCCGCTGGCCACCCTCGACGTGCCACTTTGAAAGGCAAGTCGAAGGGTCAAGACTCGTCGAGAGGCCAGAAACCCCCGCCTGAGGCGTTGAAGGACGCTCCCAACTCTGGTGTCGACCCGGCTTCTGCCGATGTAGCTGCACCCCGGAGGGGAGAACCCGATACCGACGCCCCCCCTAGTGTCCAAGCGCAGCTTGATGAGGTGCGTGAAGCACACAATACCCTCGTGGAGGAGTTTGAAGTCCTGCGTGTCAGGTTTGATACCTCTTCTATGAAGGATTTGGCTGAGGACATTCACCTTTTAAGGGCGGATGTCAGCACTGTGTTGGAATGTTTTGGTGGTACTGCCAACTATGTTGAGAATGTGGAAACCCGATTTGATCGTGTCAGTGCCCGTCTGAGGACGTTGGAGCAAACTATCTTGATGGATGACGACGTCCCGGGTGAGGCCGCTGCTGTCTCGCAAAAAGCGAAGCGCGAGAAGAAAGATTCTACCCGCCGCACTCGTAAGAAGCAGCCCAAGCACGATCCCGACTCGTCGGATTCCTCCCTGTCTTCACAGGATTCTCACCATTCTGATGGTTCGGTGTCGTCGGATTCTTCGTCGGACAATGATCGTCGCCGACGCCCGTCCCATTCTAAACGGTCTTCTTCCACTCAAGGTGTGATTCGCCCCCGGAGGAAGGGGAGGAAACACTTAGGATTGAGGGAACTCAAATGTAATAATCCCCTCTACAAGAGGTTGGTATCGTACCGATATTATCGGCTTGAGGACTCCTCATTGGATCGTACACCCCGTGGTACGGGTAAGGTGAAGGACCGCATAAAGCGCATGCAGCTTTCCCTTCGTAACCAGTCCTTTTCTGGAGAAGATCTCATATTGGTGTTAGACTTCCTCGGAAGGTTCGTATCCGAAGCCGACATACTTGGCATGAACAAAGAATAGGCGTTTATTACCCTACCGTATTTTCTACGTGGCCTCGCCGAGGATCAATACAACTCTGTAAGAGGTTCTTCCCGAGCCTCTGAAGGAGGTGTAACGTGCTGGCTGGAAGCGGTTCAGTACCTCTTGCGATCCTACTTGACGAACAAAGCTATTCAAGTGGCTATTCTCGCTTTACGCGATACCCGCCAGAAATCTGGAGAGACGGAAACCGAATTCTCGGTACGCCTTAATAAGGCTTTCCACAGGTGTGACAATGTTTACTCCTCTGGAGAGCGCTGCACCATGTACATCGATGGATTGGATCCGGCAATCCGTACGCTGGTGGCCCGATATCGGGAGGATCGTCGTAACACCACCTACCTGGAGTTGATTCAACACGCGCAAGCGGAAGGTGATGCACTTCGAGCTCGTATCCCTGCATCGAAGTCTCGTTCCGCCAAGGCGTTGATGATGGAAGCCACTTCACCGTCTTTATCGCTAGCAGCGAGGGGACGCCCTTCAAGGGACTACGATAATGTGTACCTCGCTCAGGCTGGTGCTCAGTCTATTCCGACCACGGCACTGCCGTCCAAGACGGATGCGTCCTACGACACAGCTCAGGAGCATTCCCTGCTGTATGTTGACGGACCCTGTTTTCACGGACCTCGCATTACCTATGCGAATGGTGCCCTCCGGCAGATTCGTCCCAGATGGAAGGATACCCGCCCAGCGGTGAGACACACCGATGCTCGTTCCGGTCAGCTGCCCCCACGCTCTGGAGTCATATGCCACATATGTTACGAACACGGTCACATTTCACCGAACTGCATCCTCACTTTGAGAGAAGTAACCCGAGTGATCAGTATCTATGAAGCCCTTACTCCAGCGGAGAAGCAGACCGTTCCGATTGCATCGTACTTACGAGCGAAAACCTTCCCCTGGAATATCCCGGATACGAACCGGCGACACGCGTTGCTTTCCCCTGCTGAGCAGGTCACTAACCCCCGTCTTGTTCGACAAGACACCCCCGCTAGTGCTCCACTGCTAGTGGTTCAGGATTCTGAGACCCCACCTCAGGCGGAACGGGTTGAGGAAAACTGATTTCGGGAGTCTCCCCTACGGGAGAGGTGCCCTCAGAGTTGAGGTTGAAGGCGCCCGAGGCGTCACTGCCTCGCTCCCCGGTCAAAATCCTTACTAGGAAACAGGCCGTCTCAGACGTGAACTCTGAACACTTTGGTGTTCTGCGTCGACCGTGGAAACGTGTTCGAAACAACCGGTTCCCGGACAGAGTTTTGGTAATGGCCAGGAGAAAGTACAAGGTATATGCTGACCTTGGCCTTTCCACCCAGTTTATGGTGCGAGTTCTCACTGTTTTGGACACAGGTGCATGCCTGAATTTCATCGTTGAGTCGCTCCTGCCACCGTCGTTGCAGTCTCAGATCCGCCATGGCGTGATACCGGATGTCGCGGCTGCGAATGATAACCCGTTATCAACGGTTGGGACAATCGACCTGGTCGTGCGCCTTGGCTCCTTTCTTGTGAAACTCGACTTTATTGTTTGTCGGAAACTTGCCGCCCCTTTGATCTTGGGATGCGACTTCTGTGACAGATTCGTCGATGCCATCAGGCCCCTTCTAAGACGTGTAGAAATGGAAGACGGCTCCTCCGTTCCGATCGTACGTCGTCCTCTACGACGTGCCTCGAAGAAGCACGTTCCATTACCTGCTGCGCAGGAACCCCCACCGGCTTCCCGGGACTCTACAAAGCTCGGCGTTGCCACGTCTGTCCAACCCCCACCGGAATCCCAAGTTTGGGTACGAGTCACTTCCCGTCAACACGGTTTACGAGTAATTCAACCCCTTTCATCCCGATATGATAGGTATCGACTCGCCGTGGCGAATGGAGTAGCTCAAATTGAGCCCGACAAACTGTTCAACGTGCTGGTCGCCCATCTAGGCTCTATACCCCAGTCACTGGTGAAAAACCAAGTCATTGGTTCGGTAATGCCCCACCCCACCGCGATGGTTCCCACGAGAATGACCGCCTCCGATGTCCTCGGTCTCGTTCACTCTAAGGAGGGGGAGGACACTGCCGTTCAAATGCCGAAATGATCGGATGCTAAGCCCGTTCCAACGATTTACGACCGGATTGATCCCGTGAAAGAACTCGAGGAACTCGACCTCGGTCATGTGCCAGAATCGCACCGTGAACGTCTCCGTGAGATGCTACGGAATTTCACCACGATGTGGGATGGCTCCCTAGGGGAGATTAATACAACGGAGCACCGGATTGACTTGCTACCTGATACCAGGCCGATCGCTCAGCACCCCTATAGGGCAGGCCCTGAAGCTCGAGAACAGGAAGAATTCCAAGTGGAAAAGATGCTCCGAGCTGGAGTAATAGAACCGGCTCAGTCGCCGTGGGCATCCCCAGTGGTACTGGCTCCGAAACCGGATCGATCCTGGCGCTTTTGCATCGACTACCGTCGACTGAACGCCGTAACCATCAAGGATGTGTACCCGATCCCACGAATGGATGAGTACATCGATTCACTCGGAAATGCTACCGTTTTCACGGCTCTAGACGCCAATTGGGGATACTGGCAGGTGCCTGTCAGGGAACAGGACCGCGACAAGACTGCTTTTGTCTGTCACTCCGGACTGTACCGTTTCAAACGGATGCCTTTTGGTTTGACCAATGCTCCCGCTACTTTCCAGCCTGCTATCGACATACTACTGGCTCGCTTCAAATGGCGTACATGCCTCGTCTACCTGGACGATATCATAGTATTCTCAGATAATCTGGATGACCACCTCACACAAGTGAGAGATATCATGACCACGCTACGTGAGGCTGGAGTTACTCTCAAGTTGAGGAAATGTGAGTTCTTTACAGATACAGTGAAGTATCTGGGCCACATAATCCGCCCTGGGCGTGTGATGATCGAGGAAGCTCGAGTTAAGTCACTCCGTCAAGCGAAGGAACCCGCCACTCAAATGGAACTACGCTCCTTTCTAAGATTAGTCAACGTCTATCGACGGTTTATCCCGAATTGTGCGGATATCTCAGCACCCTTGAACGCGCTCTTGCGGAAAGGCCAACCACCGAAATTGGAACCCTTTACGTCATTCGAGACGGAGGCGTTTAACTCCCTCAAGGAGGCTGTAACATCAGCACCGATCTTATCGTTCCCGAAACCCGGACTACCGTTTACCGTAGACACGGATGCTAGTGACTACCAAATAGGTTGCGCTCTCTTTCAGACAACTCCCGAAGGAGAACGAACCCCTATTGGGTACTGGTCACGCTCACTGAATGTTCACGAGCGGAATTACTCCGTCTCAGAGAAAGAGTGTCTTGCAGTTGTGTGGGCACTCTCCACTCTCCGCCCCTATCTTATGGGTGTGCACTTCACCGTTTACACGGATCACTCTTCATTACGATGGCTCATGACAGTCTCTGAACCGTCAGGCCGCTTAATGCGTTGGAGGCTACGCCTGGCGGAATTTGACTTCGAGGTGATCTACAAGAAGGGCACAAAGAACGCTCAGGCGGACGCGCTGTCGCGTTTACCCACGGATGGTGAAACTCTACCCGCTGGGGACGAGGACATTCCTTGCTTCGTCGTCGACGGTCGAGAACCGGAGGCCCCGGACCGTGAACCCGATAACTCGGATGAAGAACCGGAATCGGATGATGAACTGGACGCACTACTCGTCTTGGACGATGCTCAGAAACCCCCACCGCGTAATTTCGTGCCAATAACCCCGGAGGAGATGGTCAGAGAACAACAAGGTGATCCCTTCTGTACTCAGATTCGCGCCCGACTTAATGGCGGTGCGCAACTCCCTTTCGAGGTGAATGATGTTGGATATCTCGTCAGGACGGTTCAAACAACCCCACAGGTAGTGGTACCGCATACTGTACAATCTAGAGTGTTGCACTTGTCGCACTATGCGAAACTTGGTGGAAACGCCGGTGGACGGAAAATTTACCTCACGTTGCGACGGAGTTAGTATTGGCCTGCCATGGCTGTGGACTGCTACGCGACTGTGCGGTCATGCACGGAGTGTGACAAAAACCAGGTCAAACTCCGGAAGTACTCAACGAAGTTGAAGTTATTTACCGCACGGGCCACTCTCGAGTTTGTCGCAATTGACTTCTTGGGACCGTTGCTCACCAAAAAGCGTGGACATAAGTTTTTACTCGTTATCACGGATCGTTTCTCCAAGTTGGTTCGCACCGTACCTTTACGGAAGATATCCGCTTTCGCGGTGGCGCAAGCCTTCGTCACCCATTGGGTATTTGTCTACGGACCACCGGTTAACATTCTATCCGATAACGGAAAGCAATTCACATCGCGATTCTTTGAGGACGTGTGTCGGATTCTCGATATCAAGAATCTGTTCACAACGACCTACCACCCCCAGTGTAATGGGCAAGTCGAGCGGTTTAACCGAACGCTGTTAGCCTCTCTCCGTTCTTACGTTGCTGATCACCCCAAACCATGGGACCTGTACACTGACGCCTTGACGTTTGCATATAACACACAGGTACACCATACAACGGGTTTGACTCCATTTGAATTGGTACTTTCGCGTCATCCGCCCGCCGTAGCGTTGGAACCCCAGCCTACGCTGGCAAACTTCCCTTCCGTGAAGGATTATCGCCAAAGATGGAAAGCGTGGCTTACGAAGTTAATCCCTGTCGCCCGGAGCTCCATGGCACGAGCACAGGCCGCGTACCAGCGTGATTTTGACTCTCGTGTACGAGGTACAGCACCGCCAATTACGGAGGGTGACTATGTCTTCGTCCGTAAGGAGCATTGGAACCCTGATAAGGAGAAACGGCATAAGCTCTCACCCGTCGCGGACGGTCCCTACAAGGTCATATCAGTGGATAACGACACCTTAGCGGTGGAAATGAACGACGCTCATGAGCAGATTTCCCGCGATCGCGTTTTTATGGCACTGCCACCCTCCGTAGAGGTTGCTTACCAAGATGAGAACCAACACACTCCGGTGGAACAACCCACATCTGTGGTTAACAGGCCTTCTGTGTTGTCACACCCTTCAAGGGGACTCTGAGATATACCGTCCTTATCGGACGCAGGCCCGAATGGCCTCTATTCTCTAACGCCACCGCGCGGTGTCTATCCCCGCAGTTTGGGCGCTTCTACCACTCCCCATGCCGCTTCGTCTAAGGAGGGGGAGGAGGACCCTAACACTGAAACCGCTTCGTCGCGTCATGACAACCGTGGTGCACGGACCTCCGGACACATCGAAAAGGATAATAGTGGACCGAGAATTCCGTCTACTGACGTGCCATCTTCGCATTTGCGCGCTACAGCTACCGCTGAACCCTCTCGAGGAAGTTCTACCGCATCTGCCCCAGATCGCACTCCCACCGGGATTCTAGTCGCCAAAATGCACCACGCAGTGGTAAGTCTCTCGCCAAAGTGAAGTCGTTGCAGGAAACTATTCGCGTTCGCGATACTGAACCGGCTGTGCCGTCGAGCGTTGATCCGCATTCCGTGGGTCACGGTTCGTCAACAACAGCTACGCTGGATAATGCAGAGCAGGCCCTCGCGGGATCCTCTGAGCCGACTACACCGGAAGTGGTAACTCCTACTGCACTGCAGAACACACTGGCCAGGCCGGGCAAGCACACCGTACAGGACGGAAGAAAAACGACCAGCAAGCTGGATTCTGGTTTAGGACCATCGCGCAGTCGCGAACTCACTCCGAGTGTCTCGGTTGATCCCGACAGTGTCGCCGAAGTCGCACCGGTCACTCCGGAAGGAAAGCACGTCAAAGACGGAAATACTTCGTCGCCGAAGCGAGACAACACACCGGCAGCACCGTTGCAACCGCCCTCACGTGAGGAGGCGGAACGCAAGACGGCGCGGACAACCCTCGACCATCCGTGGCAAACGGCACGTGACCCCGACACCGTACGGACGGCAAAGGCACCAATTACCGCCCGAGGCGAGTCGACGCGTACTGTACGACGCACCGTGGTGCAACCGACTTCGTCGTCTGAAGCACCCCGTCAAGACGGATATCTACACACAAACCTGTGGTTCGCGACTCAGATGCTCATCTTTCAGATGCGTTAGAAGCCCCTCAAAGGGTATCGTCAATAGATGCCCCTCAAGAAGTGAAGAAACCGCGAAGCGGGATACTTTAACCCACAGCAAAGAACCCGATACGCACCGTCAAGTGGTCGACGCAACCGGCCGTGCCGAGGACCTCCAGGCCCGCGAAGCGGATGAACCTACCCGGAAACCGGTTAATGACCCCTCTAAGGGCATGGAAAGGCAGTACCAAGGCGTGCCCCTTCCGGGGAAGACTGTCCAACACCCAGCATTGGTGGTAGAGCCTGCCGTGCAGGACGCGATAATGCGAACACGGCGAGGCCGGGAAATCTACAAACAGGAGTTTGTTGTTGACCACATTGTGGAACATTCTTACCATCCAGATTGTTACATCCAGTACCGCGTACGCTGGTACGGTTTCGGGCCCGAATATGATTCGGATGAGCCGATAGAGCACCTCCCACGTTCGAAAGTGGTGTCATATCATCGCAGAACGCGAACGGGAATCCCGGCATCGGTGATAAACGCCCAAGTGGGATAAGCAAACCACTGCGGTGGTAGGAAGGAAAAGAAGGATCGAGTTGTGGTGTGGAAAGGAAGAAAGGAAAGGAAAGAAGAAGGAACACAAGTCAACTTGGGTTCTATTCGATACGATCGATGGAACACCGAATAGTCGAAGGACTACACTACGTCACAAGGTTGCACCCCCATGGTGAGGGAACACGCCCCCTTACGGGTTGGAACCGCCCTCACCTTGGTGGCTATTTCCCTGGAGTCGGGCAATCAGAGCATCCCGCATCGCGGTGACATCGCCACTGGCCTCGTTACCTCCCAGCCCCACTTGGCGGAGGAACTGAGAGATCACGGCAGCCTGACCGGCAAGGGCCACGTTCGCCTCACCTGGCGTAGAGGACCCACCAGTGGGAAGACCGACCGACGGATTGGACGGCTGACTCACAGGGGCGACTCCAGGAGCATCCATACCATATGGTTCTCCCTCCGCCTCGGCGTGAACGGCACCTTCGTTGGGCTCGTTGTCGAACATCGGATCCTCACCGTCGTAGACGTTGTAGTACTCATTGGCGTCAACAAAACCGGTCGGATGCCCCTCGGGGATATACCTCGGTGCAAAACGGAGCTCGTTCGCTTCCTCCGCGGAGATCTCATGCCCCTCCCAAGGGCTGAAGTAGATGAAGTCACCCCCGAGCGGAGTTCGACGCCCTTGCGACAGGTCCTGTATCCTGCTACCGGCAGTACGCCCACTCTGCTCTAGAGGAACCGAAGCCCAGTCAACCTGGTCGATGAAATCGAGGAGCTCCGCTACGTCGTCAGCGTTTGCCTCACCACCTAGTGGGATTCGTAAGTCCAGCGCTCGGATGGCGGCACGGACCCGCAACGGGATGAACCACAGTCTGTACTGGTCATAAACCTCCCAGAGGATGAAAGCCGCTGTGCGGACCGCCCATTCGGTGACCGCCACGGACCAGAGCCCGGACTGAGGATCCTCGATGAGGTATGAGCCGTAATACGTGATCACGGGAGGCAACTCGATGTAGCAACCTCGGCAGGCTTCGAGATGCGACCACCACGGTGGAATCGGAACGTACCGACCCCGTCGGCTGACCACGCGGATGCGTTCGACTTCTACGTTCTGATACGGAATCAAATACCCGAATCAGGACCGTGCTCGCCGCTCAAAGCGTATCCTCGACAAGAAGTTGGCCCTCGCCAAGCGATGCATATAGCGGAATTCAGCCCGAATGATCGGTCGTGTCCAGCACACTGCGTCTTGGCACGCCACGGGGTTGCTTATCCACGAGAGTGTTTCTAAACCCGCGAGGCGGTCGAGGTACCCCATTTCACCTTGGGTGCGATACAAGCCGATGTCGGAGCCCATACCATCGGGGATGGGATCTCGAAGGGAGCCCGGCGAAGCCGTTGATGACCAAGTAAGACCAACGCCGCGTGCGCGGAAGCTGTTGATTCCCGACCCCGTCGGATTTCCGTGTGCACGGGTATCGCTACGCGATTGCGCCAATCCCACGAAGTGGTCACAATTGCCGGAACGTCACCCGGGAGCATCCCGTTTCCATCGGTATACATCGCCAGAAGCGCATCATTGAACACCGCAGTCGGGTGGAACCACGGCGCCAGCCGGAGAGTCATCGCATGTTGCGAAGGCTGCAGCCCGACCAGCATGTCGTACGACGCCCACGCTGTCGTTGGATACCCTCCCGCGGGAGCCACACTCGCATTTGCGCCTGTTTGTTGCGACGGATTCGAGAGACCGCTTTGCGGTAGAGGCACAGAATGAAATCCGAAGAAGTACTGTAACGGTGTGTTGTTGCCGTTGCCGTTGTTGTTGTTCATCGTAGATGAAGGAAGCCGAGGAAACGGAGAAAAAGGCCGCGAAAGCGTGTGTGTTGTTGGAAGAACCTCGTGAGAGTTGCTCGCAGATTCGCTGTTCGCAGCTATGTGCTCGTCACCCAGAGTGGGATGGAGAACCGGCGAGCCGGACTTACATTTATGAACGCTGCCCGGTGCTTCCGTTGCCATCTTTGATGTCGTACTCGCACCTCAGGAGGGGGATATGAAGTGCAACCCTCTTGAGGGAGGTTTCCATGGACTTGGTGTTTTTGCCGCTTTCGCGTGTTTATGATTATTACCGCCATTAGCGGGTGTCTCAGCCCTCAGCGGATCCGCACTGTGCACCAGGTGCACAGCTGTGCATGCGCCGTGTGCCGCCCAAGGCGTGAGTGGACAACGTGTGACACGGATAGTCAAGAGGAGGTTGGCACCACAGTGTGGACATTTAGTTAATTTATATTTATTGTTTATAATTTATCTACGCTACAGTAGGGGGATTACTACACTATATAGTGGCTCGGCGACCCCGCCCTGACACTGAGTGAACTTCCCCAACCAGGGTTCTTGGGTCTAAGTCTTTTCCGCTTTCGCGAGTCTTCTACACTCCTCGGAGGTAAAGCCGCGTTACTAACGGTAGACCTATCCATCCTGCGTCACCAGGAGTATCACCGCCTTGGGCATTTGTCACTTAATCCACCACCGCCGTGTTCTCACCCCCGTATAGGGTTCCTTTGTACCTTTTTCCGTGGTCCCGTTGGCCCACACCCCCGTCGCCCCTAATCGGGCATCCTCCGTGTTCCGTTACCCCACTCTCGTGGTTTCTACCCCTTTCTGTGGTTGCTCGTCACCGCTGACGCGTGTCTCTCGTGCCGGTATCCTGTGACGTCTTCCCCCACTTACGTGGACTCGTACTCCTTGGAAGGGCTGCTTTCCCATTCGTGGTGATCCTAATCCTACCGTTTCAACTCTCCCCGCTTGGCGTGAGGGTGATCCTCGGCTTTACAACCCGACTTCGTCGTGCTCATGCGGAGAGGCTCCGTTCGCTGTGTTACCCTCCAGAGGGGAAGATCCGAACGTCTTCGTGTGTTGTCCCGCTTGCGGGTATTGCACTACAGAACCTAATCGAGGACTATAACTTCCTCCTAACGATGTGAAGCATGCCTACGGCGAAGCCTAGTGTGGTTATCATTACGATAACGTGGACGTTTAGAAGAACCATGGGGATTCAAGACTAGTTGCCGGATTTCGGTGACTTCAAGGAACTCAAAACCACTACCAACGCATGTTTGCAGGGAATTGCGGGCAAAGTACCAATCTGTATGGGTCCATACAGTCAAGGATATGACCATAATCAGTATCGATTGCCGAAGTGTGGTAGACGCCTCCAGTTCCATGCAGGGTAAGAAGATAGACTCCAGGAAGAAGATAAACAACATATGTGAGACGAATCGAGTGACCATGTCCATGAACTATTTGAAGGTTTGCATCACGCTGAGAAAGGTGTTTTTGTAGATCACGGAGATCTCGAATCCGGGGTGCAGGGATACCAAACTGTTCAAAGGCATTCTGATAACCTCGGAAACTTTCCTAGTATTCATGGCAAACAGAAGCGTGGAGAGCATGCAGCCCATTGCATAACGCTGCGGGAAGACATAAACCAGTCTCGTCCCGGAAGCGAATGGGTGGCACATGCAGTACCTCGTAATCCCTAAGGATGGGATTGGGTTCTCGATAACGGCCAGTAGACATTCGTAGATAACGTCCTGGGTTCCTACAACCCCACTCATACATTTCGAAAATTGATATAATTCGATTATCCATGCAAAACCTAAAGTTTTGCAGATTCGGTCACAGAATGGAACATCGATGCATTCAAAGGGGTGCCGAATATGCGAAGCGTATACAGATCAATGGCGTGTTCGCGCTGAGTAGCTTCGTCCACACCATAATAGTATCCATGTTTGAATACTAATTTTTCAATTACCTAATAGTATCCCTCAAGCCTGCCCTAATCGACATTATCCCTCACTGTGGTGCAATACCCCAAAGGGGAAAAACACCGAAAGAAGTTCGGGATCTTCCTCTCACGAGGTGAACCCAGTTGGGTAGAGCCCTCCAAGAGGTGTCACGGCGAAGCCGGTTTGTAAGACCAGGGACACCTGTCGCGACTTGCGCAGGGAGGTGAAGGCGAAGAATCGGTATCCGCGTGAGCGGGGTGTGATCCTCAGTAGAGGTATGTTTCCACGTAAGTGGGGATGTGTGAGCGGGTGCACACAGGAGGGCCGCGGGTAGCGGGATGTACTATACTGAAAAGGGGGAAAGGAGGAGAGTGAAGGGAAAGGAGGAAGAGTGGGCGAGGGTGAGTCGCGAGAGCGACGAACAAATACGGCAATGCCGGTGGACAGGACTCCCTATACAGGGCGAAACACCAATGCAATTGGAACAATTATACTCCCAAGGATCGGTCTCTTTAGGTGTGCAAGGGGGTTAGAGGTCCCGTGGTTCACGGCGTTTCCCTCCAAGGAGGAGTTGAGAATGCGCGGAAGCGGCAACAACTAGAGCCAATTCCCCAGGTTGGGGTCCCTTGTTGGGGAAGGTTTATTGGTGCGACGGCAGTGCGCCGTCGCACTAAGTACTAGCTTCCCAGAAATGGGTGTGAAAATAATAAATAAAAGCAACTAAAATACTCCACATTCCGTGGCAACGTCCACTACTGTGGCCAACCGCCAATTGACCCAAAACCGTGTCCCACGTGTCCATATCCACCATTGTGGGGTGTAGTACATATACACACTACACAACCGATAATATCGGGAAAGCATTCAAGTACCAAGAATCCCTCCCTGAGGGCGTTGCACTTCACTCACGGAAAGTGTCAGCCCCGAATGGTAAATATCATTGAAAAAAAGCTCCTCCCATGCGGAATCGTACAGTTGTCGGTTACGTACTCTTTCCGTAGTTCCAAAAGCCGGAACACGTATATTGTCAGCTAAACACGTACAATCAATAACGAAGGACCAGAGTCCGGGACGTGAAGCCCCAAGTAACCCAAAGGTCGCGTAGGTAACCTTATATAAACCCACCAATCTACCGGAGCTAAGAGAAGCTCCTTGTGCCGCATTTGTTGTTTAAGCTTAGCTGAACGTTCTCACACTGCGTTTACGACAATGAACATCGACCACATATCAGAAGTTCAAGCAACAGTTATGGGCCCAGAGAACGATCACAGCGGACACAACATTCTAAGTCCACCCAGATTCCGACATGGTACCGACAAGCTACTTTGGCGAGAGGCTGTCTTAGAGTGGGCGGAAAATCTAGAAGCACGTGCTAGCTTTGGCGACAGCCGCGCAAAAGCAGAAGCCGGGACACTTTCTATGACTCTCTACCGATCGCTAGAATTTGGAAAGAAGGAGATCATTAAGAAAGCAATGAGAAAAGGGGAACTAAGATTGAATTTCAAAAGCCACGAAGATGTGTGTCAATCAGAAGTTGTCAGAAAAATTGTCAACTTAGTGGCAAAGGATTCAACCACAGACCGTCTACTCAGAATGGTCAGGCTTCATAAACAAGCTAACCTTTGCAAAAGAAAGGTATCGGAATCCATCCCTGAGTACTCAGACCGTTTTACAGGACCGGCTATGTCATATCTTGACCTAACAAGATCCGACCAAGACTCAAGTGAAAGCCAGAATCTAGCTATATCCTGCCTATCAACTGCAGGACTAACGTCCCAGACTTTCGCAAATATTATGAACAACGTAGTGACGTCCTGCAAGAATAAGGCAAAGGACCCTGAGGCCATTGTTTCTATCAATCTGCACCGCCTAGAAGCAATCGACCAAATACTCAGAGATCTTAAAGAGAACTTTCCGAAGGAAACCAGTCACCAAAAATTCAATTCCTGTTTGGAAGTTGTCCAAGCCATCATCGAACAATATTATCGTAATCATGATGAAGACAGGAAAGTTATATGGATAGGACTTGAAGATGTGGTGAATGCTCTCAGTGAGGCTCAAATAGAGGATGAAGACCTCGATAATAGACCAGCAGCGAAAGTCAAAGGTGAAGATTCTAGGGCTCTTATGAACTCTACTCGCCCTTACAGAAAGAACCATAGACGCAAACGAGATTTCCACGAAAACGAAGACATCCAACTGCGCCCGAAGCACATGGGAAACAAAAACTTGAGCGATGACAGCAAGGATAAGAATGACCAGCACAGTGGATCTTTTTCACAGAAAAAACATCGCTCCCACAGCGATGAAAAGAATGAAAAGAAGCCCACTAAACGGTTTTTTCAGTAAGGGAGTCGGTGACTTGTAAGGATCCGAATCCCATACTGGACGAAGGTAACCCAACTTCATCGGGCGGCCTATCGTCCGCAATGTGGCTTTGTGAAGTGCAGGGTATAAACTTCGAACCGTATAAACCGAGAAAGGTATATCAGAGAGGATGGGGTCACGAATGCGTTGAGGCGAAACCGGTTGCATGCTCATGGACCCTATCCACCCAAGACACGAATGATAGACCCACAGATCTCACTTTTGACTTGATCGACGATGACTCTTCTCTGACGATTGGATTAGACGTTAAGCAGTACAGCATCACAGACTCTCACCAAATTCCACCGACATTAACCATCAAAAGACCTTCAGACACGAGTGAGCGTGCGTTTGAAATATACCTGACAGGAACGCAATTGACGGAAAAGCGTTCGAGGTTGATGATCGTCCCCTCAGTAAGAGCGATGATGGGTACGAACACCAGAAAGATCAGACCTAAAACTTTAGCAAAGCGTTTGCATAGGTTGACACACGCACCTCCCGACGAAATCATGAACTTATGTCACAGAGCAGGAAAAGCAACAAAGGAACTCGAAGAAGAAGTAAGAAAGATTACTTCAAATTGCATCGTATGTTCCAGCGCAGGACCGCCAATTCCATCCAAAAAGGTATCAATCTCACACGTCAACGAGGCATTTAACGTTGAGATACAGGTAGACTTCACGTTCTGCACCATCCGAGACACGACGTATATTGTCTTGCACATGGTAGACGCAGGTACTGGATACTCCGAAGCTACAATCACACAAGATAGAAACGCGAGCACTATCATATTCGTGATAGAATGCGAATGGATACATAAGCATGGGAGACCCGACTCTTTATCAGCAGACGACGAACTCAATTCCAAAGCTGTAAGCAAGTTCCTCTCCAGACAGAATATCAGGTTCAAACCCCGTCCAGTTCGAAGACACAACAAGACAGGGATCGTAGAGAGAAAGAACGGGGTACTCAAGAGAATACTGGAAAAACTCCAATTGGACGAGACCTCCGGTAACGATAAGGTCTTACTGTCCAGAGCAGTATTTTTATCGAATCTATTCACCGGGTCAAAGATCATGAGTAGCTTCGAACTAGCACGTGGATACAAACCTGCAATACTTGGCGTTCCACGTCAACTGGTAAGCGAAGAGTTGCTTAATTCGTACATGGAACAGTCCGCAACACGGGCATTACAGCGCCTGCTTAGATCCAGAGACAACTCCGGACTCTCGAAGGAATCTATAAAACCCGGGGACGAAATCCTGTTCTACTACCGGACCACCGCGCACAACCAAAGAGACGAGTGGAAGCCAGCCAAAGTTGTACAGCCGCAGAGACACTACGTCGAAGTACGAACAAAACCAACTGCTCCCATATCCAAGGTTGCATACGAGGACGTAAGGCTGCGGCCCAACTCAGATCTAGCACGAGAATTGAGTGAAGGCATGATGGAGGACTATATCGATTAAACACTTTCCCCGTGTGATTCTCCGAATGAAGTTGAAGAGCCGCAGGTGCAATCCCTATTTACTTCAGAACGACCCGAGCCTGCCAGAGAGGCAGATAAAGCCCACAAGGATACAGGGGAGTATGCGAATGCCTTGTTGCAGAACCCTCAAGAAGAAGCACAAGGCCCCCTCGGATCAGATAAGCAAAGAGTTTTGGAACATATGAAAGAAGTAGTGGGATCCCGACAAGTAACCGCGCGCGAAGTACAGTTTGCTCCAGCATGGATACTCAGGGATGCCATCGAGAAGGAGCATCGAGACAACTGGTCTCACGCATACATAGAGGTCAATGAGTCAGACGTAGCAAAAGATGCGAATGTCATATCTTCGCACACGGTATTTAAAGTGAAGGAAGACGAAGAACAGCACCGAACACTCAAGGCACGATTGGTCACTCATGGCAACCGGGACAATTTCAAAGACGATATTAGGAAAGACTGTTCAAACGCAGACATGACTCTCGTGCGAATGCTCATCAGCATAGCACTATGTCTTGGATTCGTATTCGGCGTCGCCGATGTGAAGGGAGCTTACTTGCAGAGCGGTCCAATCACGCGCGAAATATATGTACGCCCAGCAACAGAATTCAGGAGGAAGAAAGGAGTCCTGTGGAAGCTTACTAAGCTGCCCTATGGTATTGTGGAGGCCGGAAGGCAATGGGCTAAGAGGATTGAATCATGGATGATGTGCAACGGAAGGCTCGAAAGGGTATTTGGAGTGAACCAGCTATTCATCAAACGTGATCACGATGAAAACATAGTGCTGATTATGGCAAAACTCGTGGACGACATCCTAGTAGCAGGACTAAGGCAAAACATCGAGACATTCATGTCGGAGCTTGAACACGAGTTCGCTATAGGAAAAGTCAGGATCGGAGAAAAGCTTACCTTTGCAGGATGCGACATTTCCCTAGATGCGGACTCGAACGTGCTTCTGTCTATGTTATCCTACAATGAAAGGGTTTGCGCTGTCGATTTGACAAAGGCACGACGGAGAGAGCGTGAAGACAGAGCAACAGACGAGGAGGTACAACAATACCGCTCTTTAGCGGGTACGCTGATGTACCTTGGATCCACGGTTCTGCCTCATGCATCTATGGTTACCTCGATGATGCAACAAGAACTAGGGAATCTACAGGTGAGGCACTTCGTAGATGCCAACGCCATGCTTCGCGAACTGCAAACCCTGAAGCCAGTGATAAAGTTCATCAGACCAACCGGGATCCAGAGAGCCACACTCATCAGCCTTTCAGACGCATCTCACAGTCGAAACGACAACCCTTATGGCCAAACAGGTATCGTCTGTGGAATGAAGCTTACGACAATGTTCGGAGAAAAAGATGTTTTCCACCCCTTGTACTGAATCAGTTCTAAGCAGAAAGGTGTGACTTACTCGTCTTTTGGGGCGGAGATTGTAGCTTGTTCTGAAGCAGAGGACAGAGGATACGATATGAAAGCCTCTTATCGTAGCATCTTCCCAAACGTCGAAATCAAGCATCATGTGTTGGTGGATTCTAAAGCGCTGTTTGATACTATAACGACACTACATGAATGTCGTGAATACAGGTTGCGCAAAAACGGTTACCATGATTAGAGACGCATTTGAATCAGGGGATCTTGACCAGATCACTTGGATCCCAGGAAGCGCGAATCTAGCCGACGCATTAACTAAGCGCAGCGTCACACATGGGAATAACCTCAATCGCATGTTCGAACACGGCATATGGAATGTCGATCTCTCCCGAGGAATAAGCCACGAAACAGAACTTTGGCATTAATCACCGCAGACCCGTGCTGCCAGACACTCCCTACACTGTTTTGTTTGTTGAGGTGGATACATTTATACTAAGGATACTAGCGCGACGGGGGGTGTGTCGGTTACGTACTCTTTCCGTAGTTCCAAAAGCCGGAACACGTATATTGTCAGCTAAACAAGTACAATAACGAAGGTCCAGAGTCCGGGACGTGAAGCCCCAAGTAACCCAAAGGTCTTGTAGGTAACCTTATATAAACCTACCAATCTACCGGAGCTAAGAGAAGCTCCCGGCAGACTTGTGCCGCATTTGTTGTTTAAGCTTAGCAGAACGTTCTCACACTGCGTTTACGACAATGAACATCGACTACATATCAGAAGTTCAAGCAACAACAGTAACATAAGAATATGCAGAACTAGAAGTTGCCAGAACTCTTTGCTCATAAACTGAACTTCATCGCCGTTGGAGCAATGGATACCGAATTGACGTAGCCCTACCCGGCCGTCCAGAATCTCCACCTCCTCCACCTCACTGGGTCGAGAGAACGTCAAGAGAAGATTATCTCTGGGGTTTAATGAAATAGACTTTATGCCTTTTGTTCCAATTTGATGATGTGAAGGGGCTTTGCATACCGTCTTCTTAGCGATGGGCTTCTTATGAGCCATTTTGGTTCTCTTGGTTCCTTTAATACTACAAGTCAGCTTTTATGAAGAGTATACTAGGGGACTTAAACCCAACTTTACTACGTCTTAATTAATGCAAACGTGGCATAAAGTTGATTTACATTAAAATTTATTAAAAAGGGTAAATAACTGCTAAAAAAAGTAACCGTTTGTAAAAACTTGTTGAAGAGGATGTGTGTGCTTATACCAAATGCTGCACCGGAAGGTGGCAGCGCCGGGGCACAGGGCGGAGACGGAATTAGTGCTGGAAGGTGGTAGCGCCTCGGCGCAATGCAAAGGAAGGGGTAGTGCCGGAAAGTGGTAGCGGCAGAGTGCAGGGCAAAGAAGGGGGTAGTGCCGGAAGGTGGTAGCGCTGGGGCGCAAGGCGGAGACAGAGGTAGTGTCGAAAGATGGCGGCGCCGAGGTGTAAGGCAGAAGCAAAAAGAGAGCTGGAAAGTAGCAGCGGTGGGACAAAAGGCGAAGCGTAGGGACGTAGAGATGTTTTGAGGATGAGAGGAGTAGAATGAAAGAAGTTGCCTTAATATAGCCGCTCGTGGCTACTGGCGTGCTTGGCATGGCGATTTTTGCTAGTGTTGTGATTGGCCCTTTGGCAATCTCGTTGGAGGGCCCATGTCAATAAAAGCCCAGTTTTCGCCCCTTCACGTCGAGAGAAGGGGGAGGCAAGCACTCTGTTGCTTTCAGTATCTTTCTGAAATCTACGACTGCAGATTCTGTATCTCATCCTGTTTTTCGTACCCTCTACTTCGTGTCATACGTTTCTACGAAAAACGCTACGAATTTCGTGCTGCGTAATTCCTCTATTGACAACTGCAGTTGGTTGTGGGCAGTCCTCCGTGCGTTGTCGAAGTTACTGCCCATCGGGGCGATTTCTTCAGAAATGTTCGTTGTTGAGCATGGTGGGGGAGAAGCACAATTAATAGTAATACATGGTTTTACTCAAACAAGAACAAGCTCATGCAAAGTGTCTAGCGAGCGGAAAGGGCCGGTATGAGTACCTGCGCAGCCGCTCCCTAATGCAACTCGGCAATAGTGCATCTGACACCTCCACCTCCAACCTTTTCAATAGTAGAAATATCCGCATGAACCAAACGCTCCACACCCGAAAGCAACTTCTCCCTCTGATTCTGCGTAAAGGCGTCGTGCGCGCCCGTGCTCATCACCATCACCTGGTCGGCATGGAAACTCTCCAACTCCAACACATTGCCACAGAAGTGTTCCACCTGATCGTAGGAAATGTCGACAACGGTATGGCCCGAATCCCTCAAAGAGCTGACAACCATTTGACGCTCCTTTGCATCAGCAATGCATTCGAGGCATACAACGGCCACTCGCGTGCCCACAGACATCATCACATTGGTGTGATAAATGGGACGGTTTTCACGGTCCGTCGCCGTGAACGGCACAAGATTATAATCCATAACCTTTGCCCAAGCGCGAGCAAGTCCGAAATCAGAGCGCTGCGACAAGGCAAGATACGCGATGCGATTGATACGATCGAGCACCAAACTGCCCGTGCCTTCCAGAAATCGCGGTGGATCAGCCTCTTCCTCGCGAGTCAAGTCATAAACGTGGGTGTACCGCCCTCGCGTAAGTAAGCGTTGAACGAGGCGACGTTCCTTTCTGCGCGTATTGGCCTTCATCGGATACAAAACAAGCACGCAGGAACTGCCCGTCTCAATGTTCGTGTGCGTTGAGAAAGTGTTATTGGGGAAACAAGCATCGGGAGTATTATGCCAATCCTCATGCGTGAACAGATGCACATGCGCTCCCACACCTCGCACGCGATCGATTAGAGCGGCGTGTAAAGCTGAAAACTCTGAAAGCACCTTTCGACGAAGTGCGGCGCCGCCGTCACTCAGAGTGAGCTCTGCGGGGTTGTCATGCATGAAGTGGTTGTCGGCGGCGGCATTCTCGTTGAAACAGAAGGCGGTTGGTGCGCAGGCAAGCACGTGATTGGTGGATTGCTGCACTGGAATAGGATCCAATCCATCGCGCATTCGCGCAAGTTGGGCGGTGGTGTCGACCGGAATGACTCGGAAGCCAGCCGAGTGAAGATACGAAATGACGTCCACATCGGTTCGCACCGGTTTGTACGCGCCGTTAACCCAGACAAACTCGTTGACGAAACGACGGTGATTGTTGGACGGCTTGACGATGGATCGCAACACGGCGACAGCATCATCGGCCACAAACGCAAAGTAGTCGGACAGAGTCTTTCGATGCTCGGATCGATCGAACACGTCTCTGACAATGACCACCTTTCGACGGTTGAATATGGGCGACTCCAAAGCGGACAGCACCGCCGGCCAGTTGGTCTCCAAGCCGACGCCGATGAAAATGGCGGTGGATCCAGATATCAAATCGGCCGGATGAAGGCGCGCATGCGGGGAGAGTGGAAGCGCGCGCCACGAGCTGTACAGTGCGGCGTGTTGACGATGGTGAAATAGTCGGTGTTCATCGCCGCCTGGAAGAGGGAGCGAGTGGCTTGTGGACGGCGCCGGAGACACGTCTGGAATTGGGGGGGGAGCGGTTGGCGTTGGGGGCGAGGTCGAGGGCGGCGAAAGCGGGTGCGCTGAGGACGCTGCTACCGGGGTGGGACGGGGCGGGACGCGCGTGGCTGGAAGTCGACGTGGTATGAAGGAAGTGGGCAGTGCGGCGCGTAGACGGGGAAGCAGTGCTGCTCGCAGCATGGTTGCGAAGGCTGTGGTGCGCAAGGAGGGAGACTCGCGTGAACAGGAGGGAGACTCGCGTGAACAAGAGGGGCGGCGCAGAGTGGGGTGCTGGGGCGGGGTGCGGTGGAGGAACGCGATGAGTGGCAGTGACGAAGACGACGGGAACGGAAGTGGGGGAGGGAAGAAGTTTTTTCCTTTTTTTTTTTATGTTTGCTGTGTTACTTACTCTGCGCTGCGGGCGCGGCGGGGGGGGGGCGGATGGAAGGAGTGCTGGAGATGCGGAGCTGGGGTGGCAGCGAGATTTGCGGCTGCGCTGAAATGGTTTTAAAGGGGGGTGGGGGGTGGGGGGGGAGTGGAATTGCGCGCTTGAAATGGTTGTCTATGACGGGACACGTAGGGGCGTTTGAGAGCATTTTGGAGCAGTCGTGGGTGCGGTGTGGATTGCACGACACCCATGGCAGAGGCGGATGTAACGGCGAATGAACGGGCGAGTAGAGGCGTGCCACGGCGGACGCGCTGTACCTTTTTGCAGAAGCATGGCCAAGCTGTACACTTTATTGAGCGTGTGCGTGTGCGTGCGTGGCGTTGCTCTCACCGGTTGCGGATTGGACGCGCGGGGGGCGTACGGGGCTGGGGCGGTGTGCGGAAAGGGCTTGCGGAAAGAGGAGGGGGGTGTGTGAAAGCGTGCTCCGCGGTGAAGGGGACGTGAAGGGGTGAAGGGGGGGGGGGTGTTACGCGCGTAGCGCTTCGGCGCTTGGAAGTGGAGCGGGAGCGCGGGCGGTGGTGATAGTTGGACGCTGTATGAAGGCGTGGTGAGAGGCGCGTAGCAGGGCGTTGAATGTGGGAGCTCGCTACAAGTATTGCTGGACAAGCTCGCATCAGTGTCTGGCGGCACACTTTTGTAGCGCGGTCGTCTCGGCACCAGCGGGAGCTGCGTCCCAAGCGCGGCCTTCGCCAACAACGAGCGGCCCCCCCCCCCCCCGCGCACATGCGCAAAGCGAAGAACATGTTCTCTCACGCGTGCTGACGCGCGGCCGCGCACAAGACGCCGCAGCGCGGCTGTCAGCGCGTGCTTACAGCGCGAAGGTGACCGCGCAGCAAGCGCGGCAGCGACCCGCCGCCTCGCGCGCGCCCGCTGTGAACAGACAACTCAACACGCGCACTGGCGCACCCGGTGACTTGGCGTCGTCTCGTGACCCGCCCCCCCGCCACCAACACCTCGCCGCCCATCGCCTCCTCCCCCTCGACCTCCCTCTCTTCCGTCCACGCCAACCTCCCCCCCCCCCCCCCCGCCTTCCACGCCCTCATACACAACCCGTATACGCACACTGAGTATCACTGCTCACCCCTGTAACCTTTCATCCTCCAACATTTACTTCCCCCTCCTATCTACACTATATATCCCCCCCTTCTCCAACCCTTGTATCCTCCCTCCGCAAACTTCCCCCCCACCCCCCCCCCGTTTCCATCCTTTCACGTGCTTGCCACCACCCTACTTTGTACTCTCGATCCCCACTTTCAAATCCACCCTCCAGCCCTCCCCCTCTCGTTCTATATTCCCACTCCCACTCCCACTCCCCCCCCCCACCCCCTCCCTACATATATACCCTCCCGCGATCCCACTCCTGACACCAGTCACCCTCCACCCTCCACCCTTTTAATACTCCCCCCCCTCCCCCCCCCCCCCCGCCCGCCCCACCATGTCAACCGATCAACCGTCCACCCAGTCGGTTGCGCCGCCGCCGCCGTCTAAACTGCAGTTAGAAAATCAGTCGCTCAAACGTCGCCTAGTTCAGTACGCCGCCACGCTTGAAAAGCTCACCACCCACGCCAAGAGGGAGATCGATCAATCCACGCGTGCAAGAGACGAAGCCTTATCAAGAGCCGCCGACGCCTCCGCGCTTCGTCAACGCATCTCCGCCATGCAAACCTCCCTCACCTCGGCCCAGTCCGCAAGAGACACCGCCGCCGCCGCCCGCAGTCGCGCAGAGGCCCGCGTCGAGCAGCTGCAAGCCACGCTGGCCTCCCTGCAGCGTCGCCTCGACGACGCGCGCTACGACGACTCGCACGTCGCGTCCATGAAGGACGAACTGGCGTCGCTGCAAAAGGAACTGCCCTCGCTTCGCCGCATGAGGGAGCAGGAAGCTGCGCGCGCAACCGCGCTTTCCGACCAGCTTGAGGCGGAGAAGAACAAGTCCGCGTCCTACGATTCGCTCATGCTCAAGCTTCAGAACATGCAGACGCACAATTCTCAACTGCTCACCGACCGAGATGCCGCACAACTCACCGTTTCTAACATGCGCCGTTCCGAATCCTCCCTCACCCGCGAGCGCGAGGACCTGTGCGCCAAGCTGCGCGATTCGGACGATATGAATGATATGCTTCGTCAACAACTGCACCAGACGCAGGATCGCCTTCGTTTGCTGGAGCAGAGAGTTAAAGATGCTCAAGCCGCTGAGATCCAGTTTCAGAATGACGCTGCTGATGCGAAGAAACAGAATGATGACGCTATCGATGCTTTGCGTCAGGAACTGGACAATGCGCTCAAGCACCTTGGAGAACGAAATACCATGTATGAAGAGTTGCAACAGAAGCATGCCCGCTCCGTTGAGGCCGAAACTGCCATTTCTGAACGTGATGCCATGCGTGCTAACGTCCGTCAGTTGCAGGTTGAACTTGACCAGAGCACTGAGATGCTTACCCGTGCCGCTATTGACGCGCTGGCCGATAAGGCTAAGATTAGAAAACTTGAAGACGCTCTGGGTAAGATGCGCTCCGATGTGGACGGAGAGCGCAAGCAGAGAGGTTCCTCGGAAGTTAAGATTGCTGCACTCAATCAACAAATTGCTTCGCTTGAGGCCGACCTCGATCAACTCCGCGCCTCCAAACGAAGCCTGGCGGACGAATGTCACAAGTTTCAACTTCAAATCCATGAACGTGACTCCATTGTGGCCAGCAAGAACCGCGCTTTGGATGAACTTGATACCGATCGAAACGACCGAGCCTTCCAGGTTGATCGACTCAAACTCGAGCTCAGTAACACCAAGAATGGACTCGTTAAGAAGGAAACCGACCTTGTAAGAATTACCACCGAGTATGAGGAGATGTGCGCTATGATTCGAAGCACAAACAAGGAGCTCGAATCGAAGCACGCCGAGGTGAACAGTATACGCAAGGACCTTGCCGCCGCTACTGACAACATCAACAAGCTTGTGCTGGAGCGAGACCAACTTAAGGTTACCGCATCTGAGTTGCAGTCCACGCGCAGGCAGGCTGAAGAACTCTCCCGCTTAGTTGCGGCCAAGGACGAAGAGCTTTCTTCCATGAAACGTTGGTGCACTGGCATCAAGGCTGAAGCTGGCGAATCGGTTCGTGAGAAGAAACGACTTACGGATATGTTGGCTGACGTGTCTGGGGATTTGAAGAGGGCTAATCAAGAACTTGAGCTGCTTCGAAATATGAGACAGGAGCAGGAAACACTGGCGCAACGTATCTCTCAAATCAGTGAAACCTCTTCTCGTGAACTGAGCATCATGCGACAGAGTCAATCTGAACAGGCTGAAGTACTGGCGAAGAGTACGGTTGAACAGTATCAAGGTCGACTTGCAGAGATGCAGAAGAGCGCTCGTCATGAAATCGCAGAGACGGTGTCGTCTCAGCTTCGCGATGACATTATGCCGCATTTGATGCGTGCCGTTGATGCAAAGGCCCGCCATCTTGTCCACTCGCTGGCTAAGCATGTGGAGTCCTTCACCCTTGATGACGCCGCCGCCAGTTACCCCTCCGCGGCTAAGGATTACTCCATACCCAAACCGCCCCTCGACTCTCGAGCCGCTCAAGCGGAGACCCCTTCTGCCTCTTTACCTCCATCCGCCCCTCAATCGACGAGTCGCAGCTTGTTCGTACACTCGGCGACTGAATCGACTAGCATGTCGCTTGCCAATGCCAGCCATGGCGGCGATACTTACGAATACACGGCGACTGAAGCCACCACCGCTGAACCTTCAGCTGTAACCTCCGAACGTTCTACTGAACCTCTGCGGGAACTTGCCGACTCGTCCATTGCAACTGCTACAACTGGCCCTATCGGAATTCAACCTACTGACGAAGAGCTCGCCGGTGACATTGATCCCGTGGCCATCCACAACCGTCTCACAGAATCATATAAAGAACTGTTGGGCGATCACTCACTCACTGACCCAACGCAAAAAGAGGGGTTTCGTGACATCAATACGGAAGCCAGTATGGATAATGTTTCTGAACTCGTTCAAGTGAAAACAACTACAAGGCAGATTATCTCCGCTGTTGAAGTTCCAGCGGAACAGGAACCTGTAGCCCAAGAGACAGTCCCTTTAGAGACCCCCGTGTCCGTTGAGAGTCCTGAAGATGCAGCAACCCCTGCAGAAGTTTATATGGCTGAGGCTCCGAAAGAAGAGGAGACAATCCCTTTAGAGACGCCAGCCTCTCCCGTGATGGAAACTCCTGAGTTACCTGGAGAGAAGTCAGGTGAGCCAGCGGAAGAAGTAGTTGGAATAGAAGATGCTGTCCCTTTAGAGACCGACGTGAGTGCACAAAGCCGTGAAATCCCTATGGCCATTGCAGATGCTCCACAAGACGACGAACCTGAAGAGGAGGATGCAACTCCTCTTGAGGCTCCGATGACTGTCGAAGGTGCAGAGACGCCTGTCGACGTCGAAGAAACTCCAGAAGACGAGGAACCCGAAGACGAGGAGCGTGCCCCTTTAGAGACCGCGGCAGCTGTTGAGAGTAGAGAAATTCTTGAAACCATCACAGCTCCACAGGAGGAGGCCTCTATCGTTGAAGTAGCAACTCTCGCAGAGGCATCAACAGTTGTTGAGAGCAGAGAAATCCCCTCTGTAACCATGGAAGACTTGCACACCGCTCCGGTGGATTCGACAGAAGCCATCAGAGAAGGCGAGCCCAGAGACCAGGGGGGCGAAGAGCTCGAAATCGTGCATCCATATGTCCCAAACGAAGGGGATCTAGATGAGTCCTTCGAAGAAGCAGAGGATGAGCATGAGCATGACTACGGCAAAGAAGTTGCAGGCGATGAGGAATTTCAGGATGCCTTAGATTCTGAGGCCCTTTTGCGTGGTGAAGTCGTTTCTCCAGAACAAGAGGAAGAAGTTATAGAGGACACTACCCCTTTAGGTGATGACTCCAAGGAGGAGGATGGAGAAAATGAAGAAGCCTTAGACGATGCCTCTCCCTTAGGGCATGATACCATTGAAGAAAGTATGGTAGAAGAAGAAGATCAGTACGAGGCAGCCCCTAGAGATCTTGCGGTGACCCCAGAAGTACTTGAGGATGCATCCCCTTTAGGTGATGATGTTGCAGTCGAAGACGAGCGGGAGGAAGAAATTGCGGATGATGCGGCCCCTTTAGAAGTTGAAATAGCGGCAGAGACGCAAGAGGAAGAGGAGGTCGTGGACGATGCGTTGCTTCAAGGCGATGAAACCGGCGCAGCAGATCACAGAGAGGTAGCAACTTTCGATGATGTTTCCGCTTCAAGAAGTGTTGATGAGGAAGAAGAAGTTGTGGAGCAAGCTGTCGCTGCCGAAAGTGGTTTTGCATTGGATGACGACGGAGAAGTAGAGACATTGGACGTCGTAGCTCCTTCACAAGACGCCGCAGTAGCAGCAGATCAGGAAGAAGACAATGTCGCGGTTGATGCAGCCCCTTTGGATGATGATGTGGTGGGAGAACATGATGGTGAAGAGCTGTTGCATGGTGAAGAAGAAGGTCATGACCACGACGACGAAGAAGACTCTGCAGCTGATGCTGCCCCTTTAGGTGGTGCTGTAGCTGCCAAAGACCAACACGGAGAAGAAGCCTTCGCCTCTTTGGACGTTGACCCAGTAGAAGAGGATGATGGAGAAGTTGAACCAACGATGGAGTCACCTCCTCTTGCTGACGATATGGCTCCGGCAGACAACCGGGAAGACTATACCGCCGAGCCGCTAGGATACGAAGCAGGACAAAGTGACAATGCTGAAGATACAAGAGAGACGCCTTTGACTATCCCAATTGTGTCTGCTGATCTGGGCGAAGCTGCTGGAGTTGCTATTGCAGCTCCTGTGCCAACGGACACCGCTCGAGAAGATAGTGAAGAAACCCATGACCGCGAGTTCCACGCCTCTGCTCCTAAGGATGCCTGCGGAGAAGATGACCAAGGAGGCCTCGCGACAGAGCCATCTTCAGGACAGGTTTTGCTTGGCTCTATTGAAGATGACGAAAAGGGCATCGTGTATGAGCAACAAGAAGATGAAGAGCCACAACAAACAACAGGGGATGTACTGAAGGAAGACACCAAACGGAATCTACTTAGTGATTCGGAAGTTGCCGTAGAGACAGAAGTTACTGCGAGCAACATAGCTGCAGATGAAGCTGATGAGGTTATGGAGGAAGAAGGTGCACCGGCGGTGGGTATTATTGGCGTTACAGAGGACACTACGGCCCAGGACCCAGTGGACAATGCTGGGGATGACGCCTACCCAATTACCGAAGATGAGCCTCGAGAGCACAATTTGGATCTAGGGGCCATCGAACCTCTTTCGGAGGAAGCCGTGGTGATCGCAACGCAGGTGGATGATGGCGGCAGTACAGAGAATCCAGTGGAAAGTGAGCTCCGCGAAGTCGGGGAGCAGATAGCCATTCCCGAGACCGGCGGCGTCAGGGTTCAAGAAATCGCCGACGAGGACGTCACTGAGACAACCCGTGGATTCTTTTCAGCTTCCATCTCTAAGGATGGGTCTGAGGATGTGGCTACAACGTCTGGGGACAAGCCAGAGTTGCTCGATTTAACAGCGAAGTATGGGGAATCTACTTCGGAAACCCTGGAAGGCACAACCGAGGGTTTGCAGGAGAACGCGGATGACGACACTGATAACCCGCTAGATCGTGCTGCACACACGCCGGCTTTGGCCGCGGAACTCGAAAAGGCCGAAGGAGAAGACGACGAGGGCTCTGGGACTGGCCAACAGCGCGTAGTTGAACCTGAAGCGACTGCTTTCGATGTCGAGGGCGAAGCTAAAGGGCAAGATGCCGGAATGCTTACCGAAGATGTGGACACATCGCAAGAGCAGGAACAAGAATCAATCCCCAGTCCCGTAGTTGATGTAGATGCGGCTGTTGTTGAGGGAGGAGGTGCTGAAGAGGGTGCAGACGAGGAGTACATTGAAGAAGTTGATGCCACAAGGGAAGAGTATGGTGGCGACGAGGACTTTGAAGCCGAGCCACCTGTACTGGCTTTTGCTACTCTCAATGTCGTAGAAGAGGATGATGAGGATGATGATGAGTACGACGAAGCTGATGAGGAAGATGAGGGCCTGAGCGGACAAGCGCCTGTTGAGGTCGATGTTCGGGACGAAGTGGAGGAGCTTGACTTGACTGCGGAAGGGAGACCCGCTGACCTTGATGCTCATTCTGATATTGAAGAAGACTATGAAGATGTTGTCGATCCAGGTGAGGTATACGGTCAAGCAATCGTTGAGGAATTAGGTGACATTCAACAGGTCGACTCAGAGCAGTCTCCCATTGTGGTCGCAGAAGGTATGCTCACAGAAAACGTGCGTGTGGACAGTGCAACGACTGAAGCTATAACAAGAGAGTCGAATTGTGTAACTGGGATTGACGAGTCCGACGTGAACCAGCCTGGACCTGAAGTACTGTTGGGGACAGTTGAAGTTGAGTCGGAAGAAACTGCACCTCCGATTGCTGTTGATGAAATGGCGGCTGGTGAGCAAGTATTCCCTAAGCCGAGCATTCCGCATCTTAACGAGAGAGTTGAGAAGATCACAACGGCTGTTGCTGAGACAGCGGATGATACTGTAGAAGGAGAGAACATCCTGCGAGCGTAGGCAATGCTCCGGAAGAAGACATGTAGTGTAGAAGTTTTGAATATATTTCCCCAAGGGCACAACAACAAGAGTGTGCTCAACCCTTTTCTTTGCGTTACACTTGAGATAAAGAATTGCTCATACCATTCAATAGAGTTATCAGCTTAACATAGCGGCAGGTAAAGGCCACTCGCATTCAGGATCGAAGTGTTCTGTACCTGATAGAGGGTATATAGCTACTGGTAGAAACCAAGTTGTTGTTGTTGTTGTTCTTGTTCTTGTTCTTTATGGGCGCACATTGTCTAATTGCGACGCTGTGGTAGAACTTATCATAATTCCTTCTCAATCTCTCAACTAAGGTTAACCGCTAGCTACTCCTCGTGAATGACAAGTTCTCTCTACCCTGTTACATCATTCTTAACTTCCGACTCAAAATATTGTTGATAGCTGTTGCGTGCTCCCACCCTGCAGCAGCCGTGTTACGCTCACCAACTGGTATTCCAAGACGTAGTAGAATGGTGCAAAACTTCTACGGGGAGACCCGAATATATAATCCATTTCGTTCTGGCGCATTTCGCCTCTTCCAGACTTTGCTCTGCTAATCCTTCCTCAACTCGGGAGAACGCCAGGTAAGGGGTACACCACGACAAGGCGGATTCCATGTACCACGTTCGCGCCACCCAGAAGATCTGGTTACATCTTACCCTCCCTTTTCTCTTTATCCTTGGCGATAAAGGGCGGTAAGATCGGGTTGGGGCCCGTGTGTGCTGTAGATCTCAGCGTAAGTCCAGAAAAACCCTGTAAAACCATTCAGATCCTTGTACAGGCGGTGTTGCTGCTTCCTAAAATCCCTAGTTTCCGTTGGAGACCCACTGCGGTCCCGCCAGAGTTTCCGTGGGAACCTCCATGAACCTTCTGGGAAAAGTTAGGGAAAGGTTGATAAGATCCGCAGGGTTGCACGTGCCTCGTCCCTTCTCTCTCGCACAGATAAGCGGGGGTCTTTTTCCGACGCTACCGCCCAGGTCTTCAGGCTGTCGGTGCGCCGACTGCCTGGGCGATTTTACGGACATCCCGGGTCCGTTGAGGCGATCAGTCCGCCGATCGCCTGGACGAGTTTAACGACCTCCCGGGTCCCAGAAACCAAGGGATAGATAGGAAGAACGCACTTTTTCACTGGATACGTAACTGAGCTACATCTTGTGACAACGTGCCCAGAAGAGAACCGCGATTTGTGTGGCTGCCCAAGCAATACAAAGAAGGATGTAGACTACTATGTGATACCATGTCAGTTGATCAGTCAAGCTAGAACGAAGGGGTTATCGGGCCTCCCCGTAGAAGCTTGGTGCTGACCTTTTCATGTTCCGAGATAGCGTAACACGGACAAAGCCAAACTCCGACTTCGACGTACTAGCTCTCGAATAAGCTATAGTCTCTGCTCCGAAAGCTAAGCTCTTGAGGCAGACCCAGTTGTGGATCCGTTTTGCTTCCTCCTGATTCGATTCGCATCAGCAGAAAGGTCGGCACTTTTTGGCGGGCGGACTAACGTATTGCTCCCCAATGCGGGGCCACCAGCGGGTCCCGCGCGAACCGTCAGCGCAGTACGAATCCAGCAAAAACCACCTGGCGCCGCAGCTCCAGAGATGAGCTACGACCGCTTCAACTTCGACCCATTTCTCCTGGACGAGTTTAGCGACATCCCAGTTCGAGTACGGACAATGTTCGTGCACTATGTGTCTCATTCACGGGCGTCAAAGTTGTCGTAGCGCATATGGAACCACGATACTAAATCGCTTTACGCTGGATGCCTGCTGTGGTGAGGGATCACTGCAAGATTGCAAGGTACTGGCGAGTCCTGCTAAGGGCACATGCACACATGCAGTTCCGCCCGTCGAGGTGTGTGCCGACCTTCCGAAAAGGCTACAAAAGACTATGAAGTTCGCCGGATGAGGAAGCCAAATGGATATGCAATTGGGTCTATTACCGGAATTTAGCCGTCGAATAGATGATTAGCCTTCTACTTCTTCTAGAAAGGTAATACCGCTGCCTCGGAATTAGATGCACATGCCCGTAAACACACACACACATGTCTCATTCAGACGCGACGGTAGTCTTCGCTGTGGAACTCCGCAACTCAGGAAATGAGTTCGACCATAAGTTTTCAAATGATTCTCCTTCAACTGTTTCTCCCTTCGCAGTGGATATGGCACTGTATTGTCATGCTCGGTTGGGCGATCACATCGCACTCGAAAAACGTACAACGGCATCTATTCAACGCAGTTTATTCTGAAGCCTCTCCTTGAAATGTGAGTGCGCACAATAAAGTAGAGCGAACATCAAAATGCACTCCCTGTGATGCTCCGCCAAGCCACACAGATGGCGATTGGGACTACTTCGGAACCTGGGGTACGTTGGTAGAGAGACTAGTTGTTCCAGTTTGTACGGCGCTTTCGGAATTAGTGATATGGCCTGTGTACTCACACGCATACTGATTCGGACCAAGTCTTTCTACCATGAAGTCGACAGAAGATGTCTCTCTCTTTTACAGGCACACTAGTCTAATTCCTACGTAGTGTAGAGAAGATGTCATGAGCGTGAAGAACAGAACAGCATAGACAAGCGCCTGAGAAATAGATACAACTTTTGTGAACTTATATCTTAAAGGATGTTTCGTTCCTGAGTAGAGTTACGGTGTAACACGTTACGAGAGATAGCCATCTCACCTACATAACGTTCGCTTAACTTTGCACTGCAACATAGAACCGGAAACAAAAGACATTATGCTCAGGGACGCGACGGAGATTGGTAACCGCGAATCTTCAGGAATCCAGGAACATCCAAAATGCCGTATTGAAGCCATGATGCTTCAAGGCACCTACGGGGCCCAATACTTTCTTCGTATCATATGTGGCCCAGTGAGTGTAGCACGGCTGCTGGTTTGTAGTTCGAGGCTACGATATAAGAGAAAGTATTACAGCATGCTGGGGTTCTTAGCAAACCCCCGCCCGCAGTGGGTCTCCAACGGAGACCAGGGATTTTAGGAAGCGGCAACACCGCCTGTACAAGGATCTGAATGGTTTTACAGGGTTTTTCTGGACTTACGCTGAGATCTACAGCACACACGGGCCCCAACCCGATCTTACCGCCCTTTATCGCCAAGGATAAAGAGAAAAGGGAGGGTAAGATGTAACCAGATCTTCTGGGTGGCGCGAACGTGGTACATGGAATCCGCCTTGTCGTGGTGTACCCCTTACCTGGCGTTCTCCCGAGTTGAGGAAGGATTAGCAGAGCAAAGTCTGGAAGAGGCGAAATGCGCCAGAACGAAATGGATTATATATTCGGGTCTCCCCGTAGAAGTTTTGCACCATTCTACTACGTCTTGGAATACCAGTTGGTGAGCGTAACACGGCTGCTGCAGGGTGGGAGCACGCAACAGTTATCAACAATATTTTGAGTCGGAAGTTAAGAATGGTGTAACGGGGTAGAGAGAACTTGTCATTCACGAGGAGTAGCTAGCGGTTAACCATAGTTGAGAGATTGAAAAGGAATTATGATAAGTTCTACCACAGCGTCGCAATTAGACAATGTGCGCCCATAAAGAACAACAACAACAACAAACTCCCGCGCTACGAGGAATGAATGTATGCGTGTTCGTAAAAGAGAAAGAGAGAGAGCCGTGATGCGTTTCCAACATCCCTTCTCGCGATTTAAATATTTAACTGCAGACTACTTTTCTGCGGAGAGAGAAGTATCTCTATGCGGATACTTCTACACCAATCCCACAACTGAGTATCAAGGGCCCGCAATTACAATGCAATGCAAACGGGTTTTCTCTTCTTCTTCTTCTTCTTTATTGTGGTCAACATCTTTCTATTACAAAGTTGGAGGAGAGCTTGCAGTAAAAGCTTTCTCTCTTCAGCAAGGCCAAGAACTTCTGTGGCGGGTCTTCTCTATTCGTGCGGGAGTAGCCACCAAAGTTTCAGCACAGATAGTCTGCACCCGTCCTTGCCTGTGATTTATGTACCAAAGGTACACGTGCTTTGAAACTGACTGAAGAATTGTGCATACTGCCGCCTTTGTCGCTTCTATGACTAGCATTTTAGCCTAAGGCTACCGCTGTTAGACCTTTCGTGAGTGCAGTCAAGCCTACTAAAAAAGTGATTGTTTGGAATGAAGGAGAGGAGTAACATTAAAGTAGACAATACCCAAGTAAGTCTTTAGTCTTTCTTTGCGGAAAGGATTGTATTATATTGTATGTTATGGGAGAATATCACCTTCTTCCGACGACACAGTAGAGCTTTCTGCTACGAATAAGCTCTTTTTCCCCGGGAAAGCTAAAAGCTTTGATGGCCACTGTCTATGTAGAAAGGATAAGAATCCCCCAAAACGCTCCCTTTCATGGCTTCGTAAATGAAGAGTTGTGATGCCTAGACAGAAGAACCTCTGAAACAGCTGTGCGCAGGCATTGAAGAAGCCGATATTGAGTACTTCATCACAGCAATAGACTTTCAAAAAAGGAGACCTTGTGAAGAAACCCTATCATTTTCATCGCGTTTAATATACACACGGACTAACAATAAAGAAGGCGTGAAGGTTTTGCATTTATCATCTGCCTCTCGGACATGGGATTTCGGGGCAGAGACCATATAGCTTGTAGAGAGTTCGCATGTCGAAGTCGGAATTAGGTTTCGTTCGCCCACAAACAACAATAATGTGGTGGGGCAAATGGTTATAGCGTACTGTAATCGTAGCAAACCAATACTGTGCCTCAGATTCTTTTTAGTGCGTAATTAAAGCTCGGATTGGTCATCAAAGGGGGGATTTCTAATGAATTGGTAGGGCAAGACGCACCCACATGGTAGGAATGTGATTCCAACAATCTCATATCCAGATCTCCAACATCCTTCAAGCAAGGAATGTGATTCCAACAATCTCAGGTCCAGATCTCCAACATCATTCAAGCAATGGCTTGAAGACGGCGCATAGCGCTGAATCTCTGCAGACAACCATGCAAGGTTTTAAAGAAATTGGTCATTTTTTCAGTTTCGCAGCTTTCATATTGCTGATGCCCTTCTGGGAGGAGCGGGGGGGAGCGGGGAGGGGGTGGGGGGCGCTTTTTCCAGCAAGCCCTCTTCACGGTTTCATTATCAAGATGTCCGCTGTATCCTTGGAGAGCGGCATCAGGAATAAATAGAGAATTGGCGACAAAAAGGATCGTGTGCATGTGTCGCGTGAGGCTTTTCTAAATGCAACGCTAGTGCTACACGTAGAAGGCTAGCAATCACCCCAAGTGTTGTCCCAGTACCAAAGGGTACTGTAACTTACCAGACAGCATGACGATCAGGATTCCACCTCAACACTGCAATGACAACAACAATGCTTGCCACACCCAAGGGATGCAAAGTTGAATGAACCACCTTTCGACAGCGCGAAGATAGAGCGCACGATCAACCCTTCACGTACTCCGTTTCAAACGTCGCGGTGGGTATTTTCTTGTTCGGTGAGCGACGCCTGTGGAGGTTGTGGAGTAAGAACACAGGAAAAGCGCGTTATAGGATTAACGACCGAAAACAATCCTATCATGGGTTGCTTCGAATCCAAACCGTATGAACCGATCGTTGCTCATGAAACCGTTACGAAAGATGCAGTCGCGCCAATTAGCGAGATTCAAAAGCCTTTGCAACGAAATGTAGAAGCAACAGCAATCAAGGCGCGGGGCGCGGTACGCTCCGAACAGCGGCCAGAAGAAACAATAGTGTCGGTTCTGCGCCCCGAAATGCGGGTCGGAGAACAGGAACGAGCAGAACTGAAGGTGAAGAACTTGCGCGATAAACTGCAATCTCAGATCTCTCTTTCGGAGGAGGTGCTGAAAAAGGACGGCGTTCTCGCACTCCGAATGAAACAAGATGGCAAATTGGCGTCTGCAAGAATGCTGATCCGCAAACGAAAGTTAACGCAATCGCGAATTGCAAACTGTGAAGTTATGTTGTCGAAAGTTATGGATACGATTGATACGATGGAAACAGCAAAAGATAACGTAAAGTTTGTGAACGCTTTGGAACAGGGTACGACTGCAATTAATGAGATTACAAAGGATCTCAGTGCAGAACGGGTGCAAAGCGCTTTGGACAGTAACGATGAGGCGTTGGAATATGTAAAGTACATCGGAAGCGTTATTGGAGATGGTGCGGATACGATGACGGATGAGCAGGTCGAAGATGAATTGCAGTTGCTTGCACAGGAGTTTGAATCGCAAGAGGTTGTGCAGAGTGGAATTGAGAAGGTGGCAAAGATCCCTGAAGTGCCGACTGAAGTACCCAAAGAGCCCGTTGTTCAAGTAGAAGAGACAAAAGAAGAGAAGCAAGAAGAGGAGGAGTTGGTTCCGGCATAGATTTGTGATGATCGGACTTGGTGAACACGACCAAGCGGTGGTTTCTCCTCGTTTGCGGGTTAGTGGTATGCTTTTTCGCGCTAGTGAACTTCTCGGACTTGGTGAACACGACCAAGCGGTGGTTTCTCTTCGTTTGCAAGTTAGTGGTATGGTTTTTCACGCTAGTGAGCTTCTCAGATAGCGCACTCATTTCGCGAGCTTGGCGTATGTTTGTGTTAGTTAGGATAGAGATGTTAGTTGCAGTGAGCAAGTAGTGTGCCTTTTCAGGCGTTAAGATAGACACAGGTAGTCTGCGATGAGAGGAAAAGGTAGATGCACGACTATCCACGACGGATTGCAAAGTCAGGGCTGAGCAAATTGGATACCAGGCGAGAGTGAAGTACAACGTAAGCATGCGAAGGAGGAATACACAGGGCAGGAGAAACAAATCGAGAGCAGATGCAACAAGCCAAGAGCAAAAGACAAGCAACAAGCAACAAGAGGAGCATATTGTTTATGTGACATAAGTTAGTTCTTCTTCTTTGAAGAAGATTGCGAAACTCCTCTTTCCAACACAACACTAATCACATAAGGCGCAACACAAAGCAGTACAAACGAAAGAGCATACAAGCTCCACTCCAAACCATGGCGATCAGTGCGTCGTTTGTACGAGGTCAAATCCTCCACTTTCAAAGTATCATCTGTAGCCAATCGAGTGGTTCGTTGCGCACCGTCATCCGTATAACTGACACTGGCAGGAGCGACAATAAGTTCACCCGCTTTCAAAGGCGACACCACGAGTTGAAGAACCCGAGAGTCCGCCGGTGAAATCAAGGGCCATGTGCGTCGTGGCTTCGCTCCAAAGGTTAGAAAGCGGGACGCGGGGAAGGAAAGGTCCTTGAGTGCAACGTTTTCAGCGGTGCTGCAGTTGCAATCAAAATTGTCAGTCGCTGTTTGATGGTGTGTTTCCGTTTGTGGAGGGGGACGGGGGAGGGTTGCACTTACGTTAGACCGACATTGTGGATATGATACGTGACGGTGACGTTTCTCGACGCCACCAAATCGCCATCCATTTCGCGATGCAAAGCGAGCAAGGCGCGCACCGGACGCGAATGCTCAGCGGCCACGACAGGGACACCGCAGAAAATCACGGCGATCACGACGACAACAAGCGTCCAAAGCGACGACATGGACGCCATCTCCGCCAAAACTTTGCCCGTTGCGTGTTGAGTACGCCTCTCCGTGAAGAAATGCAAGTTGCGTAGAAGCAGGCGGCGGGGAAAACAATCGTTTTGGAATGCATTCGTTGCTCGCAGCGTATTTCGCAGGCACTCACCTCACACCCAAAAAATGACGACGTGTGTCACACGCGCCCACGCGGACGCTTGTCGTCGCCACCCGCTCATTACGAAGCCGTACAATTTCGGCGCGCATAAAACGCACGCCTTCGTATTTCACGTGCCGCTTCGCTTCGCATCCAACTCCCATCCCGACCGCCCTTCCCTTTCCACCCCCCCTCCCTCCCCCGCACTCTTTCCCCTCCCAACCGCCCTCAAATCCATTTTCCCTCCTTCCCCCTCCTTCCCCCCCTCCCCACCCCCCAACCAAACCAAAGATGGCTGCCTCCGCCCGCGCCTGGTCCGTCGCAAAGCTCAGAGAGCTCAATTTCGAAGGCGATGCAGAAGCGCTCGGTCAGTACATTGACGCCGTGATTGAGAACAACCGTGATGCAGAGAACGGCGATCCCGACCTTCTGCGCTCTCAAGTGACACGCGACCTGCAAGACTTCTTGGCAGAATCCGCAGCAGGAAGTTTCGTCGACGCCCTCATGCGTCATCTTTCACCAAATTCCACATCCGTCAAACCGCCGCAAACCGCGGCCGAACCCAAACCGGAACCATCACGTCCCTCTCACGTGGACGAAAAACTTCGGCAACCGCTTTCGTCTTCCGAGCCGCGTCGTCGTTCCCCTCGTCGGGATCGAGCTGAAAAGCAACGACTTGACAATGACTCGCGCGACCGTTCTGACCCCGCCCATCGACGAGTGGATCGCGTTGACAGACGTCCCAATAGACAAACCGTCATGCAACGTCTCGGCGACCGCGTTGAAGACCTCCGCGAACATAAGCGTCAACGAACATGGGATCCCAAATCACCCCGTGAGCCGCGCGAATCGCGACAACCCAACCGCTTGGTGCGCGAAAGGCAGCCCGTGCAAGGACCCCGTCCCAATCGCCTCAATTCGGGCGATATTCGAGATCGACTGGGCTCTAGGAACCCCAAACGTCCTAGAGAAGATCCGAATGACAACCGTGACAGACGGGATCTAGACGAACGGGACTCTAAGCACCGTCGTCAAACAGACTCTGCCCGTCGTCGTTCCGATAACTATGACAGACAACGTCTTCCGGATGACCGCCCTCGAAGGGACGATCGACCCGGTCATATCACCCCACCCAGATATGATCAAAACGGAAAGGCACCCCCACCATGGCCTCCCGGAATAGTTGCTCAGATGGGTTTGATGCCCCCTCCATTCCCTCCGCCGCACGGAATCCTCCCGCCAGTTCCGCCACTCATACCCGGCATGGGCACAAGGGGCCGCGGAGGGTTTAGATCGCGCGAATCCGGCCGAGCAGCAATGTCTCATACCGCTGGCAACAACCCTTCTGCTGCAAACTCGAAATACAGACATTTCATTCTTGTGGCAAAGGCTATTCCGGAGGATAAGATGATGATTGGTCCCATTTATGCATTCTTTCAACGCTTTGGAATGCTCAAGGATGTGGTGCGATTCCCACCGGACAAAGCTTTTATTTTGTTTGACAGACGGGATTCGGCACAACACGCACTTTCTTCGGTAGATGCTGTCATGGGCAATCGACATATCAAGCTTTCTTGGGCGCGCGATTCCGACTTTGCGGAGGCCGGCTTACGGTTGACTGATGAGGGTACCTTGGTGGAAGATGAACATCCCAAGAAGCCCGCCAACCAGCATCACCACCATAATCATCACCCGCACGCCTCCGCCGCCGCGGCAAGGACAGACCCGAGGCCCACTCCGTCCGAACAGAAACTGCGTGCAGAAAGCGGCGAAAAGAAAGTCCGCCAAGTCGCGGAAGAAAAGGAGCGCAAAATTAAGGAAGCCGAAGAAGACCTCAAGCGCAAGAAGGAGCAAATCGCAGAGCTCCGTCGACAACAGGACGAGCGTATCGCCGAACTTACCGCCCGCAAGCAACAACTTTTGGCACGTCAACATGAAATATTTGCCAAAATCTCTTCCGCAAACGATGAAGAGAAGCTGCGGATGAAGAATGAGCTTGTTGCCGTTCAGGAGGAAACCATCCAGGTGCAACAGCAACTTAAACCTAAACCTGTTGCAGCTCCGAAGCCTGACACCGCGAAACGATTCACTCACAGTCCTAGTGCCTATCGCGTGGATAATCGCCCCAAGCAGGTTCTGGTTCGAGGCGCTAAGAATGACGTGTTGGCTGACGGCGCCGCCTCAGCATTTCATGACACGGAACGCGCGGAATCGTTTGGAAAGAATGAGTGGCTGTTGACCTTCTTGAGTAGACGCGCAGCAGAGTCTGCTATCCGTGCTCAAAAAGTATTGAAACGAACGTTTGGAACGGATGCCACGGCGGTGATCATCAGCCCGGCCATGCTTGAAGCAGCACAATCGACGGCTTCTGTCGCTGACACTGACGCGACTAAGAATGTGTCTCCTCCAGCCGTTGTAAAGGCGGATATGAAAATGATGGAGGTTAGTGACAAAGCTCAAAACGCCTCTGCGGTTGCCAAATGAGTGCGTTCTTTTTTTTGCCCTTGGAAACGATGAACACATTGTGTGAATGAGAATGAATAAAGAGTGGGGTCGTCGAGGACGCTGGAGGATACAATGATATAGGAGGAGGTTCAAGAAGTGGATGTTGGGGTTTCCTTGTGCAAAACTTTGTAGCCGTGCTTTTTGAGTTCCTTCTATTCTGTTTTGTTGCGTGTTTATGGGCGGAACAAGCTTAATTCCGACTTCGACGCACTACCTACTAGAGGTAGTACCTTTGGTACCGTTGGTACCTAGGCTCCGCGGTGGCCATGCTCTAACTCTCTAATAAGCCTAATGAGCTACCCGGCCCCGAGAGTCAATCCCTCGAGGCAGACCCAGTTGTGGATCCATTTTGCTTCCTCCTGATTCGCGCGCGCAGGAAGGTCAGCACACCATGACGGGCAGATTGATGCTTTGCGTCCAAAGCGGGGCCATTGGCGGTTCCCGCGTGATCCCCCAGCGCAGTAGTAATCCAGCAAATACTTGGCACCGCAGTCCTAGAGATGATCTACCATCGCTTCAGCTTCGACCAGTTTGACGATATCCCCGGGTGTTTTGTTGTTTGTCGTCCAACTTCAAGCCTTGGCGGCCCCGCTCTTTCTTATCCTTGAATGAAACAGACAAGGCCTCACGCTTGCGCAATCATGAGTACTGTGCAGATGCGTTAAAAGGTTATAAACAGAACTAAGGCCCTTGCTTTTGCATTCACCTCAAAAGGGAAACACTTGATCTTACGTAGAACAATACATACCGAAAAATGTGTCAGGGCGACAAAGATACAGCTAATCCGCGCCACTTTGTCGTCATTCCTACTCTTGTGCGCTCTAGGTGCAGAACCACTGAGCCGCATCAGGTTTTGTGCCGGCGAATCTGGAGAGGGCTTCTTCTAGGTTAGCAATTGCTAGCCCCTACCGTAGTCTTGGAACTAGGGACACGAGCCCATATATACACACACATGTCTGCGAAAGAGGGGTCTCACCTCTTGATTGCGAAGAGGGTTATCTACCTAAGGATATACTGCGGCTTTTCTTTTCTTTTACGCCGTAATGCGTTCTCTTCCTCCCGGAGACGATGGGACGCAACGTTATGGGTAACGCGTGGGTTCAGCTCCCAAGTATATTACACTCTCCAGAAGACAAGTCTGTACCTCGACTCGATTTGCAGACCTACGGCGAACAAGCGATGCGTGCAAAAGCAAAACAGCGGGAGGAAGATTTGATGAGGGAGGGGATAAAATTGTTCCACTTTCTAATCCGCCTCTTTCGATTTCCGGCTTCCCCTGCTGCTTTTGCTATGCTCGCCACTATCCTCTGATGGCGGGTGAATCAGCCGAAACTTGACATTATCGTCCGTAACTGTCTTGAGACCCAACGTCAAGTCCTCGCAATCGCCGTCATCATATTGGACGCGGAATCTCTTCTTCTTGAGGCTATAAGATTCCACTACACCCGGGTACCAACCATCATCCCAACGAACTTCCAGCCGCTTGCCGATTAACAACTTCATTTGCTTCTTCTCCTCGGGATCGAGCATGCAGCACGAGCTGGTGCCACACTGGCACATGAACGATCGTTTCTGACTCTTTCCAAGAAGTCCGAAGTCCTCAAAGCAGTAGTTATACGTTAGTTCGGTTCCGGCCGGGATATCCTGTTTGGCAAAGATGCCGACATGCGTTTGGCCGGTTATCGAGTCAGTCCACTTCTGAGTGGCGCAGTTAGGATCACAACTAGAGTTGATAAACCGCGAGAGATTTCCTTTGAACTTGGCATCAACGAACAGGTCATTGGTAAGATCCATGATGTAATACTCATGACTTCCCTGTTTTTGCGCTTCACCCAGTCTCCGTTCCAACGTGTCCCGATCAATGATTTCGCCGATATACTCTATAACAAACGATCCCTTCTTGATGGCTTCCTCCACCCGCAGTCCCCACCCGCGTTGATCAGCCGTGAAAAACGGTCTCAATAGTGGCAGCTTTCGATTGTGAAAGCCGGTATTCGCACAACGCGGACCCCCCCTACACGTGACGGGGTTGCACAAGAAGCGCGACGCAAAATTGAGGCAAGCAGAGTCCGTACAAGACGGCTCACCATGGTCGGAGGGCTTGCAGTCACAGCATGCGACGTCCGATCGTCGAGGTTTTTGGGGCGGTTCAATTCCGTCGCCCCATACGGACTTTTTGATATGCTCATAGTGTGGAAGATGCGGCACAAAAAAATCGCCCGAATCACTCGGACTAGGCGCAGAAACCATATCTTCATAGTTCCACCACGGCTGCTTACTGAGATAGCCCGACGGCCAAATACGCGGGTCCTGAAGATAACCCCAAAGCTCTCCAAGCGCGACGCAAAAATCGTGGCGGTCACTACTGACAACATATCCGCGGGTAAGGCCCGCGCCAAAAGGCGCAAAGTTCTTCTCATTGATAAGCGCCACTTCCCCAGTTCCGAAGAACATGCATGGCATGGTATTGGTAGTTGAGCTACTATCCGGGGAGAGTTTAAGCTGTGGATATCGCTCAGCAGCCATGTTTCTAGGCAGCACCTGCACGGGCCACGGCGGAAAGCCGCGGATCTTTGCCCAGAAGATGAGTTCACTTTCGGCACGACGGATGAATTCGCGCAGACGCATGTTGAGGTTTGAGTTAAGACACTCGTCGTAAAACTGGTTGTACAGCACAAATATGTCCGGTTCGTTCCACCAGCCGCGGGGAAAACGCTGAACGCGGTGACAAAACGCCTTGACTTCACTGAGCGCGCGTTGAAAGACGGCGCGCCCCTTGAGGGTGAGATGCATGCTCTTGCGCACTCCCTCTTCCCATGAAATGCAAGACTTGCGCATGTTGACGTATGCAACCTCACATGTTCCAAAGTACATGACACAAGTATCCTCAAAGCGACGGCGAAACTTGGAAGCATGTTTGAAACGTTGCTGTTGTTCAAGCTCCGGTGTCATGGGCACACACTGCGCAGGCCAATACGGATGCCCCTTAATCTTTGTCCACACGATGCGATGTTGCGTTGCAGCTGCAACGATCTTCATCAACGCCTCTGTGGAAAGGTCGTTATTGGCGCCCATGGTGGAGGAGTCGAGCGAATCGCCCGAGTCCGGGGTAGCAGACTTGTTGGACACAAGCTGTTGAGAGTGCGGCGCGGAAGGATGTTGCTTTGAAATGCGCGTCTTATCCTTATACTTGTCGCGAGGTTTAGGTCTGGCAGCCTTTTGAGCGCGCGCTTTATCAGCGTCTCTGAAGGTGTTGTTGACGGCTGGTAGAGGATGTTGTTTCTGCTGCGCAATTGCACACGGCTGCTGTGTGGCCGGCGTGACAGCTGTGGAAACGGCTCGCACAGAGGCTGCAGAAGCGGCCACGGCAAGCGCGGCAGCCTTTGCAGCGGCGCGAGTTGGCGTGCGTGCAGGCGGAGGTACAGTGGAAAGCGGGGCCGGAATTTGGAGAAGTGGCGGTGGCGGAGGTGAAACTGGCGGTGCTGCAGGCGGCGGTTGTTGCGGGAGCAACGTTGCGCTGTACGGCTGAGGGGCGGCGGGAGTTGCTACAGCCGCCGTCGCGAGCAGCTGCAAGGACGGTTTGGGGTTTTCTACGGGGGCGGGGACGTCGGCGGGGGTGGCGGCGGCGGTGACGGGGGGGGAGGGGGATACGACGACGGCGTCGGAAACGGCTCGTCTGAGCTTTTTGACGGGCCGCTTTGGGCGCGCGTTGGGGGGGGGGGGGGAGGGGGAGGGGGAGGAAGAAAGGGGCGCGGAGGAGACACGTCTGGAAACGAGTGGATGAGAATTGTGTTGCATCTGTTGAGAGCCGGCGGCGGCGGCAGCGGCGGCAGCGGCGGCGCGAAGTCGCTTGTTCTTGCGCAGCGGGAGAGCGGGCGCGGCGGGCGGGTTGGGCGATATCGGCTCGTCCGTAACGGAGGCGATTTCGTGCATGGGCACGATCCACGGCACCAGTTTGCGGAACATATTTGTGGGCGGGGCGGGGGCGGGGGCGGGGGCGGGGGCGGGGGCGGGGGCGGGGGCGGGGGCGTGGAATTTGGAGGGGAGGGGGGGGAAGGGGAGGGGGGGAGGGGAGGGGGAAAGGGGGTGCGTGGGAGTTGGGTGCGCGGAGGTGGCGAAGGCGGAGGCGGAGGCGGAGGCGGAGGCGGAGGCGGAGGCGGAGGCGGAGGGCGGGTGCGGTCGGAACGGGACGACTGGAGCGGCGCGGGCGCGGCTGGCGCGGTTAAGAGGCGGCGCATGTGCGGAGGCGCGTTTTTAGCGCCGTTTTGCGCGCAGCAAGCGTTCGTATGCGCGCATTTGCGCGCTGCTCCCTCGCTGTTCCGGTCTTGGCGCGCTTTGACCGCCCGCCCAGCGCGCCGAGCGGCCCGCTTGGCGCCCACCCACCGCCGAAAGCGGTGCCGTCAGAAAAGAAGCGTCGCTTCTGAGCCCAGCGCCGCCGAACAGGCGACGGAAACGCTCTGCTTGCTTCTTCTCCAGGTGCCGTGTGGCGCCCATCTCCGCGCTTGCGACTCGGCTTTACCCCCTCCCCCTTGCCCACGTGATGCAGTTCTTGTATGAGCAATACGTGCAGCCCCGATTTAAACCGACGGTACCCCCTTCTCGCCTGCAATCCGCTCAGCTGGCCCTCGTCGGCAGCACTTGCTTGCGGCCCACCTGCACCAAACCTGTCCTTCTCCTTCGCCTCTTCGATACACGTACGTAATGGGTGCGCCCCATTGTGTTGCCTTCTCACCTTTGCATCGCTCCTTGCAACACCCAGAACAAAACCGCCCTTTTATAAAAAACTTGCTATATGCACAGAACGCATCCTCTTTCCTTTTCGCCCTCCCTTCTACTTGTTCTACGTGCGCACAATCTCTCACACTGCTGTCGCCCCCCTTCCTTGTATTACATCCATTCTTCTCCATTCATCGCTCATGAAAAATACTTTTCTACCAAACCAACCGTCAACCCATGTGTAAAATGCTTTACGTGGGTTCCCCTTCACGTTTCCACTACCCCAATCGAAACAAAATCCCTAAAAAAAAAGCATGCGCGCGATTCATTTCCATGTCCAAAAAGAGAAAACTCCCTTCTTTCAACTTCAAGTTTTATATCCATCAACATCCCGCTAAAGCGTCTTCCTCTTCACTTTTGTACAACCTCAAGCATCACCATACTATGCTTGTAACTATTTTGCGGAAAGAATCGGCATGCAAACTCCCAATTTTCTCTGCCCGCCTTCCGGAAATAAAAATATACTCATTCAATCAATTCGCGCAGTGTCGCAGTATCCCACGTTCCACCTTCATCACGGACAACAACTTTGCATTCCATGTTTTAAACAGTACAAACAGTATACAACACATGAGCACTCTGCGTACCTGCACGTTTTGTAGTATGTGTTATCGCACTGGTTCACCATCGCACGGAAAGCCGCCCAACTTGGCTATACCTCCATTTCCAAAAAATAGATTATGTTTACACTCACCGGCTATGTTCCACATGCATCGTCACCCGCAGTTTATAGCAGTATTCTCTTTTCGCCGCTCCACTTTCTTGTAATACTACATCGCAGTGATGTGCCCTACTGTGGTCATCAGTGATTTGCCAGCAAGTCGCTACAAACTATTCCTCGTGGAGTTAGAACTCCCTATCTGTTCCTCTGCTGCATCAAATTGCGTGTCTTGAAAGCTGAATGGCGTAGCTAGCTGCTTCAACTGGCCTGCAAAGCTCAGCCTTTCATCCGCGAATCCCATTCACGCCCGAACAATCAGCCAAACGCGCACCCAAACACAATTCCGTTTACAAACATGCAAGCTGTAGCCCTTCGAAACAAGTGTGTGATACCAATCACCTCTTACGTCTTTCTCAAGTTAGCGAGGGTATTGGCGGTCATGGTTCGTACGGAACAGTTTTTTTTTTTGTTAAATTCCACCACCACTTTTCAACGCATTCATGGCCATACATGTGCAACCTGTGGCCGTGCGCGTTTTGTATAAACTCCAACGTCATCACTTACGCTTCGTTGTTGCGCGCTTCTCTTTTCTTCAAACTTTTCCTTGTCGATATCAACGATGGTTGGACGAAACATCATTGCACAGTCAGCGATCCTTTTCGTAGCCAAGCGAGTCCTTTCAGCTTTGTTCATGGAACTACATAACCCTCGACCCTCCGAAGGTGTGTTAAAGGGAAAGAAGGTGCGTCACCATAAGCTGCAAAGCAAGTTGATTAGATAGTGCTGTTTATCCATACTCCACGGGATGAAACATCTTCAAAGCACACCCCCATCACGCACATGCCGTCAGAGGAAGGCCTCCTACAATCTCACTACTATTAACCATATTGGATGCAAAGTCTTGACTTCGGTGAGTATACTGGTGCGAGATCACCAGAAAAGAACCTTAGTCCCAACCGACAAAACAACTTTGTGCTACTCCCAGTTAACGTTAGCAGCCCTGCCTTCACCAATGTTCACAAAAATCGAAAGGACGGGCATGGGATCGGTGATTGGAAGTGCGATGCAGACTAGACTTCCCGAGTTAGTATTTTTTTCGAGATCGCAAGACATGTATTCTTGAATATAATCACAAATGAATAGTTAAGTGGTCAGTCTAGGGTACTTGAGTTTCTTAATAGCAGCCGATACAGCACACCAAGGAGTTGAGCGGAGGCCACGAGCACGTGTGCTCGTTTTAATCACCTGTACACTAACATTTGTATACGCAACATTCCTGTCCGACGAGCTTTTGCCAGCCCCTTACCCTATCCATGTCCAGATGGAGTCGTATAACATGAAGGCTCTCGGCGAAAATCCTTCCCAAATTGATCGGATTCCAACTGGGTTGAGAAACTGATCGGCAATGCGATTGTTAGAATCCCGGGCGAGTGGCCGAATTAACGGGATGTTGAAGCAATGGAATTTTGAGAAAACACGATCGTTTCACGCTATTGTCTACGTTTGGTGACTCAAACAAGTAGCTATCGTCATACATGGCCACAGCCTGCGGCATCGTTCTAGTAGACTAAAACTCTATCCTTACCCCTACCACTTGCACCGTCGCCACTGTAACGCTCATCCGCCTCGCCTGCTCCCGTGAAGCCGTTTTTTAGCAACACTCGCTCATCCAACCACTCGGATTCCACCACGTGTTGTGGTTGCACTGTCCCAAAAGGCACACGAGCTCTTGTCGAGCTCTCTCCCACCTTGGACTCCTGAATGTAATACACCCCAGCACCATGCACAACAGAGTCCGTCATCTGCCGTTTGTTGGCGAATGCGGCGTTCATTTAGCAGGAGCACTAGTGATGAAATGATTCAAGCCTTTATGGGGTATGACCTTGAAAGGCATTTCCCGTTTTCGTTTTGTTCTTGCATGTGGCCCCTTATCCTATTTCTGAAAATGTTGTAGGGCGTCAATCCAAAAGAAGTCGTCTCTTTCTATCAAGGCCAGCACGTCTTCCTTCGGCCACTTCAGTATTTCCTCTGCCACTCTTAGCCACTGTCGATCTTTGAGCGAAGACGGCTCACTGCGTTTAGACTGAGCACGTTTGCAGCGCTGTACCATAGAATGACCAAACTTGTTTTCTATTCTCGAGCTGCCATGTGGCGACAGGTGAATCTGGAGAGAGCATCTGACAGCGAACTGTGACAAAGCAATATATGCGCGGCGTACCAGCAGCTCCTGCGCTATTGATTGAAGTAGACTGTCTGCAGGCGGTGCTACAAACACTGCCGAAGCCTATGACTCTGCAATGTCAGTTGGCACTGCAATATGTCTTTTGACCGCGGTAGCAAAGCTTGCCCTGCGAAATTGTCCGTGGACACTTTCTGATTTGCTTTGCCCTACAATGAGCTGGAAGCCATGGGAAGCCATGGGACACGCGCCTAACAAGCGACAGCGAGGCTACCTAAAATGCTTGAGATATCATGACCCATGGGAGCCTGCGGACGCTGTGGGAGCTGCAAGATATCTAACTAGTTTGGAGTCTGTAAAAATTCGAAAGAGTCCCTTCCAGCCATTAGACATCGTTGTTTTTCTTGTTAATGGGAGTCAAACGAGTTGCCGCATGAATGCGGCACTGTTTTGTTTCACGCTGTATCCCCATCACCCTTTATTATGAAATCTCATTTGAGAGCTCGTACTCGATTTACATTGCATCTGCAAAAGACAAATTGAGCACTATTAAGATTAGGGAAACGGAGGTTAGTCACTCAGCCCTCGTTCCCCAGTTGCAGACAGTTCACTGTCGTTTCCCACGCAGTGCGCTATCAGAAAAACTGTCACTCATGATCCTGACAATCTCCTGCCTTTGAAACTACAAGCTGGAAATCACGAATACCACTGGTTTTCTCTTCGTGTGCAGTATAACATATCTATACCCGGTGATTTCAACCTCCTCCATCCAGATAGGGCTGCGTTAAAATAAGTTCTTTGTTGCTGTTGTTTATGAGCTGTGTTTCTAATCCTGAAAGCCCCATCAAACTTCTACAGAAGGAAACCCTCTCTATCATGAAAGTTCAGCACTACTCCATTCACTTTGAATAACCTCTAAAACACCCATATGAAGTCTCTCGCCTAGAGGGGGCTAGCTCAATTCTTCTCGATGGTGCTCGCAAGCAGTAATGAACCTGAAAATGTTTCTGCCGTATCAAATACATTTCACAGTCACCTAAACTGGCGCAGAGCTCTTGGCCATTGAGGGAAGTTTGAAACGAGATGAATTCAGCGCGCGTCCGACTGCACGCTGCTCAGCCTTGGCGCGAATCGATCCTTCCATGTGGAAGAAATAATTTCCTGGTTCTTGCAGGACTGGCACCATAAAGGAGATTCCCATTTTCTGCTTGCAGTTTCTATGTTTATGTTCTGAGTCACTTTGCCTTGTTATGAAATAATCACAAGACTTCTTTGCGTCTCAAGCATCTTTGTCACGTTTCAAACTGCTTTCTTGTGCAGTCGAGGATCAGTTCTTTTTCAGTCTCACATGAGCTGAAGTCCCACGACATCAATGCGTCTATTTCAAGATTTGATGATATTGGTCACAACTTTCTGACGCGGCACGAGTTGGCGCAGTTGGCCAGCAGTCCTGTGTTTGAGGTCTTCGTGCGGAGCGAAATTGCCCTACGATTACATCTCTCGTGTAGCCACGCAATTCTAGTCGCCGCATTCCAGACAACAATTATCTACAAAAAAGGCAAGAGGCTCAGGGCCCTATTCATTCCTTCAAGAATAGCCTGCTCATTGGTCTAGACCTTCGTCAGTGATATGTGATTTGAACCGGTCCTATGGAGTATTGCGGGAGGAGATGTGCTGGACAAATTGCTTCATCGTTCTGTAAACAAGTTGTCAGCTTATCTTGGGTTTGAACCGCTCACAACAATGCATAAATAACGACTGACTTCTTACGCAGGGGGTCCGCTGTTCCATTAGACATTCGTTGTCACCGTGACATGTTTTCTGATTCAGTTGTACAGGTACCTCTTTCAATGGCATTCCCATCTATGTTACTGACGATGGCATGCACATCCTTTTTCTCTCTAACGTGCTTGCAGACAGAGCTTCAAGAAGGTTAGCAAGACCGCTAAATCTTTGTAATTTTCAAGGGCTGAGGAATCAGTGCTGGTGGCACACAGCCCCCACTTTGACAATCGTGGCCATTCTGATCAAATCGTCTCGTGGCATTAAATGCGTCGCTGTCCATCTTGTCCTGCAAAGACCAGTTTCCCTTCTTTTGCGTTGGCAAGACATCAACACCGAGAAAAGAAGCACATGTACTGAAGCATGACAATCATGTTTGTGATTAGATATGCCCTGGGAACTCTAAGAAAACTGCTTGGAGATGATGAAAGCATCATCTGACATGCAGAGAGGAGCCAAAATGGCACAGCTAATCTTCTACAACTTCTACCTGAATACTTCTAATACCGTTCCATCCACTCGATTCAAGAGTTTCCCACAAGTGCGTGGTACCGAAGCGCGATTCTCCATGATACTGTGCATGGTGAGTCAAGACACAATATCCTAATGTCAAGCTAGAACTATCCTGAAAATAGATAGAGTATGTTCACGAGACTTTTGTTTTGTGAGAAACGCCAAAAACTCCATCCGGCGAGAAGATAACCGGTCGAGTTTGTGCAAAACTGCAGTAAATAGAGAGCCTTTTCCTCAGTAGCATAGGATAACAGGGGTTTATGGAAAAAGGATTACTGACTGGGGTTCTTAGTAGGCAAGCAAGAGCATGCAATACGACGAAAACCACCGTCCGAGCCGGGTTTTGACCTGAACCAATTTCTATAAGCTGCCGCTTTCGCCTGTTATGATGTCATCGAGAGTAGCATCAAACAGTTAGTCGTTATCGCCGTCATCCCGTATTGTGATCGGATGACTTTAGCATGCATTCTTCATCAAGAAAAGAAAAAACAGCACACACTGTTTATCGGTAAAAGCAATACAGACCTTGATGCGCGGAAATAGGAGCTTATTTCCGCAGAACCATCAACAAGAATACTCTTAGTTAAGACGCTTGTTTGAAACGTATATCTAGGCAGTCATCGCATGCGTGCGTACACGTTCTTATGAACATGGGACTATTGCTTCGAATCTTTGGCTTTGTCACGTTTTGTGGTGCACTCCTGGCGTTGCCCAGTTACAGGGTATGCTTAACAAAAACGGTTCAGGCTTCGTGGACATGAAGCGCTGTTTGCGCGATGCGAAAGTTCCGTGAAAGGTATCCTGGATAGGCACAAGCTCCGAGATCCCACCAGTTTCGTTCTGGGAGCTGCAGATGTGCCTGCTACAGAGATGATCTCCTGCTCTAAAACACAATGATACGGTGGCCTGCCTGATGAGAATAGCAACTTGCCATAGAGCGGTTGCCGACACGGGTTCAACTAATACCCTACTGCAGTTGGTCGAAGCAGAAACCAGACTGGTCTTGAACATGAAGACTAGTTTGGTTTTTGCTTAGATCACGGGTATCATGACACAAGACAACCAGCGTCCTTCTCGACGAGGCAGCATCATGGCCATGGTGGCTGTTCGTGAAGGATGGCGTTTGCCTTGTGGCGTGATAACCTTGGTAGTACCCAGTTTATCACGCCACAAGGCAAACGCCGTCCGTTTCGTTCCCTCGTTTCTCCTAAAAGAAAGCACAGTGCCAACTTGGATACCAACCTGTGCATGAGTTGAGAAAGGCAAAGCACTAAGTCGGTGGAGCTTAGAGCTTTGCGTTTTCTCAACTCACGCACGTGGGGGGAGAGGGAAGGTGCAAGCAGACGTGTGCTAGCGGGAACGATCAGATTCGTCCAGACTTTTCATGACGACGTACGGGCGTCATCGTCAACGTGCATCATCGTGGGAGCCAGCGGTTATCCTCAGCCTTCTCCCAAAGGGTTTTTGAATCGTTGACCAATTCACAAGGAATCACCAACGCGGGTGCGACGGATTTGTTTTGAAAATAAAGAGATCATTCGCTTCTCGGCTCCAAATCCCTCTCCCAGAGGGCGATGTGTTAGATGAATCTAGTTCAGGACTCGCGCCACGGCTGATGATGCAGACGTTCACACACTTAAAGAGCAGAATGCTGCACACGCGCTGCGCTTGCAGATACGTCGGAAACCTTCGCGAGGGAGGCATTTGCTGTTGTTGCTGGAACGTGCTCCTAATTCCGAATACACGGTAGGGTTTCTCAGTAGTTGTATCCATCTTTTATCTGGAACTTACTATAGCTGTGATTGTTCACCACACTTGTGTAATTGAATGGCAACCGTCCATGTAATGGCCTCCGTTTGTGGTTAACGAAACCATAGTGCCTGAGATAGTACATATAGACACACTAGTAGAAGATTAGCTATGTTCTAGTTCAGCAATGGGCAGGGTCCACTGCACCTCTGAGGCAAAAACTTGTAAAAAAGCTTCTAGCATTCATTCTCTTGCAACCTACAGTTCGGTATCTCAACTTAACGTCTGGTTCCGAAGTTTCAAGAAGGCTTCCAAAGAACCGGCACATTCTTGTAACACTGTTCTAAGCTCCCATCGTCCGGTTGCAGCCAATGACTACTCCATCCTTCATACACCCATCTGCAGCAGCAGTGGTGCGCTCGCCGGCTAGTATATTATGACAGAGCCAAACCAGAATCAAACCTCAGCAGAAAGTTCCGACTCTGCACCCATTTTGCTACCGGGGCTTGTTTTTTCTCCTTCCTTTTTTCCAGTTCTTCATTCTGTGCTGCATTCAGAGGATACCAGCAGAGTGGCACACCCCGACATGGCGGGATGCACTGTATTACGTTTCTGCCACCCAGAAGCATTGGCAACATCCTACACAGCTTTTTTTCTGAACACCCGGCAAAAACATGATTGTACAATAGGCTAGCATCGCGTTCGGTTGTTAGATCTCGGCAGAGTGTCTACAAAAGCCCCCAATACCTCGGAATCTTTGGCTCGTACGAGTAATAATTGAGGGGAGGTGGCAAGAATACTCTGTTGCATTCATTACTAGCGCGAAGTACAGAGAGGAAAAGCAAATATATTTATTACCCAACAGCAGAGACGTCTACCCTTGGTACAGTACTGACGGAATTTCTCCAGCTGCTCTGAAATATGCCAATCTTCTTCACAGCTGAAGAATGCTTCGCATCTTCTTCGTACGCCCTCAACGCAGTATCTTAGCACATTCTCTCTCACATGACAGATCGTAGTTGTATCCATCCTGACGCTCAGTCGTGTTCTGCAATTCATCTTCACCTTTTGCTCTCAGGGTCTGTGTCAAGGGTGGCTCTACACTTCTCGCTGTGCTACTGAGGTGCCCTGCAACAGGATATCCGTACTTCGGACACCATAAGACTAAATGTATGTTGCACACGCACTTGCTGATGCACTGGCCGTATTGAACTCGTTTCGAAAGAGATGGTGCATCTGAGCATGAAATGCGACACCCCAGCCATTCTTCCAAACAATCACGTTCGCATCCCCGGGTCTCCGAGCTTCCTTCGTTAATCCTGTTCCAGTACCTTTCATTTCTGGGGATCGTGAAGTGTGGCGAAGGGCAGTGGAAGGGACTATAAGCATTGCAAAAGCATCGGTTGATACATGCAGCTCGGTTGTAGTCACAATTTTGACAGCTCCACGTGCTGCATGTCCCTACAACTTGTTGAGTAAGGCCCGGCGCTTGGTATCGGTACTTTCCATTCTGCTGCTCATAAACGTAGCAGTCACGACGAGTAAGTCCCTGGATCCCGGCCATTTGTATGCACGCATCCATATCCGTGTCGGTAAAGTGGCAAGGAGTACTTGTATGTCCACTGGATTTTATGGAAGCGGACATCGCTGAGTGACATGTACTGGTATATTCTCTTCTCAGACATTCCTGGTATCCTGGGTTGAGATGTGATCCGCATTTATCATGCTTCTGCAAACATGCGGTCTTGGCACTCTCTCTTGAGGGGTAGATATAGTCGCTGTATTCCGTATTCCCGTCTGTAGAGATGTAGCAGTGTCCGCATTCTCTGCTATAGAAGCAGTCTGCTTTCAAGACGAAAGTGCATATCGCAAGGAAGACCAAGTAGAGAGGGTTATGAAGACGAACGTAATGCATCTTGCTCGTGTATTGAGTAATGGACAGAGAGCAGAATCGTTGGGGAAACGGTTTACCGCTTCCGACAGCGGTTCACGCCTACCGACTATATATACAAAACTACTAGGTCAGTTGAAAACCACGGATCTATGACGGGTTGCAGCTAATCATATAAACCGCTAGGTTCGTGGGGATTGCCAAAGTGTCACGGTGGTACAAAGGCCCTAAACAGCGCGGCAGGTCTGTGCCCAGAGCAGGTGCAACAGGGACACGGTGAAAATGCAAGAGTTACGACGGGTACGACGGGTACGACGGGTACGAAGGGCACTGCTAACCCTTGGGAGTTAACCAGGGTTGGATTGCTACCGTCATAGCTTTCCGTCTAGAAGGGTCATAAGGACAACCCTTACAACTATTTGCCACTGGCAAACTGCCAGCTGAACTTCGGCGACGATGGTGTCTCCCCTTGCCCGAATTTGCTTTGTGTGGAGAGTCAGTTTGCGCAGAACCATTTTAGGGTTCTTGCGCCTTAAGTGGAAGCGCTTGCAATCTAACCCCGATCTTCTATACATTCCTTATGTATTGCGCAACACTGAGTTGTGCATCTTGTCCAGCGGCGAGTGTAACGAAGCTGCGTATGGATTGTTGGCACTGTAACACATGAACACGCCCGCTTCGGCGCTTTGAACCAACTCGTGTGTGATGAGGCAAACTTGGGGTTTTGCGGAACGAAGAGGTTTTATCCGAACAGAGGCGTGTGCCCATAAGCAGAAATAGACACATTCGAATGCGGGTGACACGTTTCAGCCCTGAAAAAGGGCGAGTCGTGCCTAGCCTGCCGCCGGCCTTTAGCCTTGGCTTCGACCTCTGCCGAGTTGGCGAAGACAAGGCTAAAGGCCCACCCCAACTCCGTCGCGTGCAACTACGATTGCTCTTGTTGCAATTTGAGCTGACGAGAGGTGAGAGATAGCCTTCCTAATCACCGTAGACGGCCTTCTCTCCTGGAAGTGGAGACAAAGCTCTTTCGTAGGATCGTAAATCTCTGTCCACGTGTGTTCTTCAAAACGCTAGAGCGAATGTTTATTATTACGGACGTTTTAAGTTAAGACAAAAGGGTTACAAAAAGCCCTTTTGTAAGCTTTGCTCCTGTATACAGAAGGGAAAGGCATTATTACCGGAGTTGAAGGGATGTTGAGAGAGGGGCTAAGGGCTAAAAAGTTAGCAATGCTAACCCATTAGTGGCCCTGTGGCATTCTTTTCAAAAGCATCGACCTCTTGATATTCGCCGCACACCCAACCACCTAGTCCAGCTATCTATGCAAGGGTGACAACAGCTGTTTTGAAACTTTGATGTTTTAAAAACTCTTTCTTCGGAAGATGTTTCGCGTTTTAATTAGAAAGCTGTCAAGTAGCAATGGTTATTTTTATGTTCAGTGTACAAAGGTTGGCCTGAGAACAAAAAGTGATGCCAAAAGAGCTGCGCAGACAAGAACATGGCTGTAGTGCCAGACAAAGAGCGTGGTGAAGAAGGGCTCATCAATAAACTGCTAAGAATCCAACTACTCATCACACATAGTGCTAATAATTCATCACTTAGGATGAATCGTTCTTCTTTGACTTGTTGTTGTTATTGTTGTTGCCCTTAGTCCTTCCAAAAATCCAGCGTCGACGCTGTTCAACTTTTTTCTTAGCGTCTTTGGAAGCGCTTCGAGACCTCTGAAGCAAGGACTTGGCTTTCTGTTTTCCCTTGTCAAGAACGCTGGGCTCGGCGCCGAAACGCGTTTCGTACAGGGCCATGTTACGTTCATGTTCGCCGTCCAACTCGCGTTTGAGCTTGAGAATAACGCCCAGCAAACGCTCATTCTCCGACTGCATTTCGGCCGTACGCTGTTTCTCCTCCATAAGCTCCATGCGAATACGGTCGTCCTCCCGGGCATTGCGCCTTTTCTTCATGCTTGCTCGTCTGGGAGAACGTTCTTCGGAGGGGCTATCAGACGTACGCGGCGGCGCGCTTTGGTTGGAGTTTTCCGTTGCTTTTGCGGCACTCAGTTGTTGTTCAACGTTGGCTTTGTCCTTTCTACAGTCGGAAAGCTGCTGCTGCAAATGGGTGTTAAGAGCGAGTAGTTGCTCAACTCGCGCGGTGAGGTTATCGATTTGGGCTTGCGCCTGCGGGGAGGGCACGTGGAGCGGGCCGCCCAGATCGCGATGAGCGGGAGAGGTGGGCGCGGGCGCCTTTGCGGGCAAAGAAGGAATGTTGGAGTCGGACAGGTCGGATTCAGAATGGTGATCATCCGAACTGGAGTCGAGACGAAAGTTGATGACGGAGGAATGTTCATCGGAGAGTTGCTCATACGGGGAGTCTGTTTGGTGGGTAGAGTGACTGCTTTCGGAAAGTGCAGGCGGATCAGGCACGGTGCGACCGTGCGTATTAATCATGCCGCTGACGCTGACAACGCACGAGCGCGACAAACTGAGCGGGTTTCCCAGCGGAATGACGGCGTGATTAAACGGTTTCACGGGGTGTGCAACGGAGATTTGGAACTTTTGTAGCGGGGACAACTTGCCAACCGACGCTGGCGGACCCGGTCGTTGGTTGAGAATTTCCCACTGCGCCCTCAACATTTGAATGTTCTTGGTGTACACGAGCACATTGTCGTCCATGTAGACGATTTGCTGCTCTTCGTCGTCGTCGCGGGACTCGTCGGGCCCGTTGATGGTCCACAGGCGCAGCGGCTGGGGGCTGTGCAAGTGGGTGATTCGCGGCTTCTCGGTCCAGATTCCCTTGGAGTAGCGGGTGGAATGCGGCGCTCCGTACACAGTTTCGCAGGGCAGATTGGCGAATGGATTGGGGGCTGGTTGTGCTGGCGGGTGGTGTTCGTCGTCTTCTTCATCGGAGGTGACGTAGTTTGCGGACGGGCGGTAATCAGTGACGGATAGCAGCGGCTGTTGTTCCGGGGTGGGGGGGTCGGGCGACGGAGGCGCGGCCGGTTCGGCTTGGGTGGGGGGTTGGGGGGTTTCGGAAGGGGTGACGCTGACATTTTGGTTTGACGAGGAGCAGGGAGACATAGTGGTTTTGAGCGCAGAGCTTGGGGCGAGGGAGCAGAGCGTGAAGTGGGGGGAGGGGGGGGAGAAGAAGTAGTGAAGGTGGGTGTGGTTTAACGGCGCGGGGGCGCGCGGAGGACACGCGCGGGCGGAAAGCTTCTGTGTCCGCCTCTCTGTGCGCGTGCAGCGCATTACGTGTGCAGGCGCGCCGATGACGTGTCGCGCGGAGCAAGCGGCCAATAAGGGGGCGGCACACGTGTGCAGCGCGGGGAGGGGGGAGTAGTAGTTGAGGTTAAAAGTTATGATATGCAAAAGCACTAGAGAGGCCACAAGTCGGGTGTGAACTGTGATGACCAAAAGAACTCACTACTAACTTAGGCCACAAGTGCGGTGTGAAGCATGGCAGTGACCCCCTACGACGACGCACATATACACCACAGAAGGTATAACTTGCATGCGCCAAGAGCGCGAGCCGCTTTGTCATAGGTTAAAAGTTATGACATGCAAAAGCACTAGGCCACAAGTAGCGTGTGAACTGTGATGACCAAAAGCACTCACTACTAACTTAGGCCACAAGTGCGGTGTGAAGCATGGCAGTGACCCCCTACGACGACGCACATATACACCACAGAAGGTATAACTTGCATGCGCCAAGAGCGCGAGCCGCTTTGTCATAGGTTAAAAGTTATGACATGCAAAAGCACTAGGCCACAAGTAGCGTGTGAACTGTGATGACCAAAAGCACTCACTACTAACTTAGGCCACAAGTGCGGTGTGAAGCATGGCAGTGACCCGCTACGACAACGCACATATACACCACAGAAGGTATAACTTGCATGCGCCAAGAGCGCGAGCCGCTTTGTCATAAGTCAAAAACGGTGTCAACTGATGATAGTCGCAGCCGGTACACGTATATCGTGCACCACACGGCTGTGCTGGTGCGCGCGCGCGAATGCAACGCGCACTCGCCGTAGATGGCGGCGGCGCTGGCTCCGCCGCGCGCGCGCGCTTGTGTTGCATTCGGCACGGCCTCCCTTCGCTGTTATTACGCGCACCAGGCGGCAGTGGCCACGCCCGTTTCGGCGCCCACTGCCAAAGCGCTCCTTCCCCCTCCTTCCCCCCCCCTCCTTCCCTCCCGCTCACACCGTCCTCATGCCACTTGCTCGCATTCACGCACTTGTGCTACTCGCCGCGCTGGCGCTGTTGCTACGTCATTCCACGCCCAACGCCGCCGCCCGTCGCAACCCCCCCCCGTCGCTTTCGCCGCGGCCGCGGCCGCAATCCGCCGCCGCCCCGCACGCAGTGAGCGCGTCGGACGCGCTGATCGTTCAAACAGAGCGTGAAGAGGCGCTTCAAAGCCCGCCGCAGCTCGCGCTGTCGCCCTTATCCCCCCCCCAAATGCAGCGCGTGCGCGCGCTGCCGCCGCCGCCGCAGTACAACCGAACGCGCGTGGCGCACGCTCTCTACAAGATCGTCAAGCTGTTCGGCGTCAAGTCGGTGTGCGACATGCCGGCCGCGGCGCACCACCCGTGGTTGCAGCCGACGCTCAGTCAGCTGGCGTTCGAAACGCCCTCCTTCGAGTACACCGCCATCGAGCGCAACCGCTCGCAACTGGCGCGCATCCGCGCCGCGCTGCAGCCCGTGCTGGACGTGAACGGCGCTTCGCAGCTGGCCGCCAACGCCAACGGCAGCGGCGGCGCGCAGTGCGAGCTGCTGTTTTACTGGCCGCCCGCGCTGCACGACGGCAGCGGCGGCGCGGCGCGGCTCGAGGCGGCGGCCATGCTCAACAACGCGCTGGGCGCCATCCGGAGCGCCAAGGCGGCGCGACTGACGCACGTCATTGTGGCGCAGAGCGCGAGCAAGTGGGCGCGCGCCACGCTGTTGTTCCGCGCCGGGCGGTGGAGCGTGCTTGAAGACGGCGTGGGGACGGCGCCGTTCGCGCTCAACGAGCACGTCAAGGGCGCCATTCCAATCGGCTGCTCGCCGCACCGCGACGCCGTGTACATGACGCTGTACGCGCTACGCTCCATACCGAGCAGCGCGCTGCAGTGATGATGATGGCGAAGGGGCGCGACGGTTGGCGCCGAGTGCTGGAGCGCGCGCCTGCTTACATGGTGTGTACTTAGATGCGCGTTTTTAAAACGAATTGCGGCGCATCTCGCGAGCGCGTGATCACACATGATGTGTGCGCTTGTGTCAGTCGCCGTCGCGCTGACGCGCGTAACGTTCGGCCCTGGCTGGCGCCACGCGGCAAGCAGCTGCGCCCTGCAACGCCGTCCACCTGGCGCCTGCTCTCGCCCGTTACGAACCTTTATCATCTTCCAGTTGCATCCCCAAAGCCCCCAGCACCCCCAACACCCCCACACCCCCACACCCCCTCGTCCATCTCTGTCAGCACACTCCCCGCAAAACCAGTTACTCTCTCCACTCCCGCCCCTACTCCACCCCCCAATGCATCCCGTCCACCAAGACGATGAGCCCCAGACACCCCTGCTCCCCGGAGAGAATCTCCTCCCGTCCCTAATCCCCATCTCAACAACCTCCTCCGACCCAGAACATCAAAACCAACCCGCCATGTCCTCCCGACCAACCGCCCCCCCCGCCCGCCCCACCCCCGGCCCCGCCGCCAAGTACCGAGCAAAACTGCGCGCAAACCCCTCCGTCCGCTTCGCCAAGCGCCTCGCGCACAACGCCGTCAACAAGGCCGAAGACGTCGGCATCGGCCTGCTAGGCGTCACAGACGCCGCCCTGGCCGCCGGCGAGGGCGTCGGCCGCACCGCCGCCTCCGGCGTCGGCGCCGTTGGCAGCGTCGTCGAAGACAGCGTGGCGGGCGTTTTCACCGCCTCCAAATCCGCAAACGTGCTCGTCCCGAGAATCGTCGACACCGTCAAGGAGGTCGACATCTCAGGCACCATTTTGAAAGACCTCAACCGCGCCATCGAAGTGGAGCACATGAAGGGAACCTCCAACGCCGAGTCCCCTCTCAACACGCCCTGGATTCTGTTGATTTTCCCCATTCTGCCCATCGCCTTCATGTATACAAAGACCGCGCTTTCCATTTTTGTTCCACCCTTTCTCAGCGTGCTCGTCTCCGTGTGGACCTTCTTCGGGTGGCGCTTCTGGTTTTGTCTCGCCATTGCTTGCATGCTTGCGCTTGTGCTGGCGTGGAACTCCGTCAAGAACATTGAGCCCCTGCGACCGATCACCATGCAGGTGGACGTGGCCGTCATCAAGTTGCAAACAAACGCTCGTGCGCAATTGCACAAACAAATGCCCAAGGTATACAAGGCCTTGGATAAAATCCTTCCCCCGGTCACCGCCGCCCTCGTTGCTCTTGATCGTTTGGCCACTCCCAACCTTGGCTACTCCCCCCTTCTGGCTATTAATGCAAAGCTTAACGGCTGGATATACGACCCTAAGATTCGAGAAATTCGAGTTACTGACGACGACCAAGTCACTGTTACGCATCCTGCATCCCCTTCCTCTGCTGCGGAGCGCTCGCTACCCCACTCTGAGTCTGAATCGCCTGCTGGCACTGCTGCTTCTCCCGCGCCCAAACGCACTGCCGACGGCAACAACCACAATACTCCTATCGTCCAGAAGCGTGATCGTGGACAGGCATTTGTCCTGTCCGAAGGCAACGGGTTCGTTTCCCAACCCAAGGGCGACGGGCTTGAATTCGACGCCGAGCGAATTACCGAACGACTCGTGCCGCACTCCGAAGGCGGCGGTGAAATGTTTGAACAATACTTTCACGTTGAAATCTGCCTTCGACATCTATCCGAACTGCACGCCAACTACACCAGCGTGTGGGTTGAATGGCTTTACAACGACGTGGTCATTGATCGTTCCGTCATTCGAGACATCACCTCAAGCAATGACTGGAAGGGATTCGGAGCGTCGTTTGATAATTATACGTTGCAAGGTGAGGTTCGTTTACCGATGCGCGCCGATACTACTGTTGTGAAAGGTGGCTTTGTTGATGTTCCTGTTCGCCTTGTTCTTCGCGGCCGACATGGTTTGCCGCTTTATGGAAATGACGGCGCTCGTCGATATATGCGCGATTCTCCGCATGCCTCCGTTATAGGCGAAATTCAGTTGAGCGCACTTCGCATTGGCATTGGCACGGATATTGACGGTATCACCCGGTCTGAACTGCGTATCCCTCTTCATGCACTCGGTTGTGAACAGTACCGTGCGGCCGTCTTGCGCGCGTCTGCTCGAATCACCCCGGTTGATAGTAGCAGTTACTCGTATCGGCAAATGCTTAGTCAGCTTCCAAATGGGGAATGGACGGTGCGTGTGAACGTCTTCGAGTTGAGAAACCTGCGAGGCGTGGACAATTCTGGAAGTTCTGATCCGTTTGTTTCTGCCACGGTGATGGGAATCACCAAGAAGACGGGCCGTCAGAAGCAAACGCTCAGTTGCATGGTCAATCAATTGCTCTTCTTCTCCAGCGTGCGCACCGGACTGGAGTTTGAAGATGAGAAAATTGTTATTGACGTTATGGACTGGAGTCGCACCGGCGCACCAAAGCAAATTGGCGTGTACACAGTTGATGCAAAGCGTATGCTAGAGCTCCCTGCTCACGAAATGTACAGAAAGTGGTTTGCGCTGCAAGACCCCAGAGGAGGTAAGCGTCCTGCCGGTTTCATCAAGATGTCTATCACCGTCGTTCCCCCTGGAGGTTCACCCCCTTTCCATGACGACACTGAGGACACTGAAGAACTATCGGCCGGTAACTTGTTGAAGAGCAGCGTTCTTAAGACCCCAAAGATTTCATACCAGAACTGGGCTGTACATATCACCGTTGGGTGGGCCGACATGCTTCCTAACATGGTCGGTCCTGGGTACCGCGATGCTATTCGTGGGTATGTGACTTTTAACTACTCGGGATGGAAGGATCATGAAACAAGAGTATTCATTGCTGAAGCGAAGGACGTGATTGACCCTAACGTTGGGACGGCGTGTTGGGTATCACCGCAAAGACGCTTGATATGGAATGAGGAGTATGTGCTACCGCTTACTGTTATTAACGAGCGTGTGGCCCAAGAGGGAATCAGTTTGAAGTTGTATCACAAGGTCATGCCTCGTCTTCAAGATCCATTTAGAACTGACAAGCTGATAGGGCAGGTGAACGTTTCCTTCGAAGAGCTGTTCAAGAACATGACGACTGCAGTTGTCCGAGGGGATCCTGCGGATGGCGAAGATGAAGGTGATCGCGTGAGGACCGTTGCACTGATGAAACCGCGTTACTACAACTTTTACGGCAAGCCCCAGGGTGAGGCTGATCCGTACGACAAGGGCGTTGCATTCCGCGGCAGAGTGCTTATCGGAGTTGGTGCAAAACCCGGAGAAGTTGCCGAGCCTTTTGTCAGGCCATGCCCTCCCCCGCCGCGACCCACTTTGCAGTTTTACAAACTTGACTTTTGTGTTCTTCGCGCTACAGAACTGCCCCTCAAGGACGGGTGGTCTGTCCGCATCGATGGCCGCATCGGGCTTTATCACTTCGGCGAAACCCTCGAGAAGCCTACGATACAGAGCATGTGTGTCGAGTGGAAGGAACGGTCGGCCATTTTTATTCCGAACCTACAGTTCCCGGAAGATGTTGAGCAGGTCCCGGACTTGTTCATCACTCTTTCTGCGAGAAAACCATCTACTGTTCCGGAGCTTGAGGAGCGTCTAGCAGAAAATCAAGAAGCGGTCCCTGAAGGAACTGGTAGCGGTGAAAATGATTCAGAATGGCAACCTAAAGCGTTCGTAAGACTTCCTGCAAAGCACCTCATCTGCGGCCAACGAGATCCTAGGTGGATGTTTATGGATTACCCTGGAAACAATGTTCTTGATGCAACTGACAACAGCGTCCCCGGCAGCATTCTTATGGTAGCCTCACTGGCGCGTTACGATCCGACGAAGACTGGTTCCTACGTCTCCGACGCTGATGAAAAGTCTGTGCAACGTGATCTTATCCCAGGGCCCGCCTCAAAGGGAAACAACAATGATGATGAGATCCGGCCTGTACATGAACCTGTGACGACGCTCGATGCTACAAAGAAGGAAACAGACCCAGACCTCTATCGCATTGCCACCGTTCCTAAGACATACACGTATTCTATTCCGCTCGGTGCCCAAAGATCCTATACACTCCGCGCGCTCATCCTTCAAGGACGGAATCTACCTGCAGCTGATGATGACGGTCTGTCAGACCCTCGATTCATGGTGGCGATGGGAGACAAGAGCAGGACCGGGTCAGTGCTTTGCCGTAGAACTGTATCTCCCCTATGGGAAGAAGCGGTAGAGATCCGAGATATCAACATGCGAGAGGGCCAGCGGAAACCGAATGTGAATGTACTGATATACGATGACGATGACGGAGAGCCTATGCAGTACCTTGGCAGGTCAATCATTCCATGCGCAGAGCTTGATACCGCGGAGCCATCTTTGCAGTTTGCGAAATGGTACCCCGTCTTCTCTGTGAATCCGGGTGTCGTTGTTGGAGAGATTCTTGCAGATTTCCAACTCATTCCGACTCCAGTCGCCATTGAACGCCCTATGCCTGAGCCTCCGACCCCCATTCGCTCTGATTCTGTGATGAGGATATCACTTGTTGGTCTCCGCGATATCAAGTTTTTGAGATACGCCGTTGGTAAGTTGTGGGTGGAATGCGCCGTATCGGCGGTGTCCATGAAACCTGAGAGGTCGAAGAAAGGTACTATTCTCCAACAACGCGCTTATGAAGGGAACTGCAACATTTTGGATGTTCTAGTCCTAGATATACGGATTCCAGAAGACATTCGGCTTGCTCCTGCATTGAACATATACGTTTATGCGGATTATGATCACTCGGAAAGCACCGATGTCGTTGCTACAGCATGTGTCCCGCTTGAGAAGTGGCTGTCTGAGCATCATCGAAGGCTATTGACGGGCGAAACTCTTATTGATGATTCCTTTGGTACAGACGCCCCAGTGCCTGAGCGCTTGTATGCCAGTGATCGCAGATACCACTTCAGACGAAATGCGAAACTCGCAGGAGAAGAACCGATTGGGACAAAATCTTTGAGGCTCCATGAAGTGAAGTATCATGAACGCCGTGAAAGGAAGAACATGCTAGTGCTGCATGAGAACAGAGATATTCTTCAAGTAGGATTTCTGAAGAAGGATAAACCATTGACAACGGCTGAAGAGCGGAAAGAACAAAAGAAGAAGGGATCTAGTGTTGCAGATAAGCTATCTGCCGCTCTGGCTCCTATTCGCGCGATTAAGTACCAGGTTGCCGATGTTCTTGCTGACCTAATGCCTGACATAGCCCAGGCACTTGGAATAGAAGTGGACGAAGACGTGCCTTTGTCTTCCTTCCTCGGTGTCGATGATGCCAAAATTGACTACGACGGGACAAAACAGCTCAAGAAGAGTCGAGGATATTGCCCGGTGGAGTTGGAATCTGATTTCAGTGAACCTGCATATGGAGAGTTTCTTCTATTCCGCGGTGACAACCGTTCATTGGGGAATACCATAGGTAGGCTTCAGTATACTGATCAAGGTCAAAGAAATGGAGCTAGCTTCCCCCCGATCCTGCCAGTTGATGAGATCCAAAGCACGAGAACGCTTGTAAACAGAGAGAAGAAACGAGCAGCCTTGGAAGGAGCCCGCCCGGCAGTCGGAAAAGTAAAGGCGCGACTTGATGTAGTGGAAGTTGGGAAGAAGGACGATGAACAAAGCCGAAAGGTACGAATGACGTCGCTTCGTTCATTTGGACGTGTATTCGTACCAACCGAAGTTGTGGTTCGAGTTTACGTGCTTCGTGGGATCAATCTACAGCAAATCGGGGCGCAATGCAACCCATACTTAACAGCTCGGTTTTACGGTGGATACCCAGACTTTTACACTCAGAAGCATCACCCGATCATCGACGACGACAGCCCGAATTTCTTTGAGATGTTTGAAAGCCGCGTCAAGATGCCAGGAGGATCTGTTCGTATTGAGGTGAAGGATCGCATGCTTCCAGAGGCTGTGTTGCCAATTAGCTATCCTATGATGACAAAGACCGAAGAGGGTAATCCACGAATTGGATGGGTGCAACGAGAGCTTCCCGTAAACATCGGGAAACTGGGCTTTGGATGGTCGGAAACCATTGGAGAAACTGTTATAGATCTGGATGCTCGGTGGTACAACTCGGCATGGAGATCGCTAGCAAGAACGCCGGTAGAGACTAGATCGCTCTACTCCGAAGAATCCGTGAATTTGAAAGGGCAGCTCGAAATGTTCATAGACATATTTGACGCTAGCGAAGTTGACAAAAGACCGAAGATGTTCCGAGCGATTTCCATCTCGAAGCCTCCGCAGCAGAAGTACGAAATGAGAGTTGTGATTTACAAGATTATGGATTGTATGCTCCCGTATACGCTCCAGCCAAACGACCCGAATAAGTTGGCGGCGTTCTACATTCAAGCGCGTCTGGGTAACCGACCAGAAGATGAGAAGAGCACAGATACTTGTAAATATGTTGCGGACGGGTTAGCCGAGTTCAATTGGAGAATGAAATGGGCATTACAACTGCCGTCGCTTGATGTGAAGCCCAGACTGAAACTTCAGGTCTTTGATGATACAAGTCTTGGATTGGGATCAGACCAGCTTTGTGCTCTTGCCGATATTAAGTTACGATCCCTATTCGATGAGATTGTGACGACGCAGCAACCCATTATCAAAAAGAAGCAATGGATAAACATGGAACATCCAAACTACCCCGGCGTTCAAGCTCGGATTCAGATATCACTAGAACTGACGACAGCAGAGCTCGCTGCGAAGAAGAAGTGTTTTGAAGCCAAAGGTGGATATAAGGAGTCACAGCATGAGGATTACGTTCTACCAGTTCCTTTCCGACCGGCTGCGTTTTCTCTATACAATCCAGTCCCGTATTTCAACTACTTGATCATCAGCACGGTGAAGAACTTGCAATGGACGCTAGCCACAGTGTTGCTGATCTTCCCGTTTCTTCCGATGGTTGTGCAGTTCGTGTTCATGATTACCCCCTGGCAATGGTATGCTGCTGGCGGAGTATGTGGACTAGGTGTACTTATTCGAATGTCCTTAGTGAGTGCGGCTAAAGCTGCACGAATGCAAGCGGAGCAAGAGGCAGCGACGGTTGTAGTAGAGGAAGAAGACACCGAATAGTACCAGATATCAGTGATCTGATGGCGTTTTGTTTCTTTCCTTGTTTGTATGTCTTTATTGTTACTGAATCGGGTTATGTGGTTTTGATTCTGTTTCGTTACTACGCGCAACGAAGGGCTATTTCTGTGGTCTCTGTACTCTGGATATACCTTCGTGTTGTGAACATAAACACTTTGTGATAAATCTATATGGTTCCTTGTGTGTGAGGGCTCGTGTCCTTAAGACGAGTCCACAACGAATGGACGACGAAAGGAGTGGGTTTATGAACGTGAGTTCCAAGAAGGGCCCAGGTTGCTGAAGAATTGTCTGCTGTGATACTGCTCTCCTCACTATAATGAGGTCCCAAAGATCTGCTTGAAAGCCCAGTAGAGCCGAGAATTGTCTATACCACGAAGGTTATGATTGTGGTAGATAGCCGATTAATACCTGATCACCCAGGCTCTGTTTCTAGAAGGGAATACCCATTACAGGTCTCTGCTACAACAGGTGTTCGAAAAGTTCTTGGATCGACGCCTTCTCTCAGCAAGATAGAAGAATCTATCACTGAATCACTAGCTTGCTTACGTACACAAGAGCTGTAGAAGGTTCAGGAATCAGCGTGAAGCTTAAGCGACAGGGAAGAATATGCAAAACAATATCATCAAACCATGTACCGGTAATACAGCGGGGTGTTGGGGATTCCTCGAAGTTGCATCTTCAAGCAACGTACTTAAACGAAAACGAAACGTTCTGCCCAATGAACTGCATGGCTTTCGTTGCTCTGTAGATCATTCTATTCTGCAGTTTCGCTTGAATTGAATTCTCGACGACGTAAGCTGACGCACTTTAGCGAAAGGAGGGAGTGCACAGTTTTGGAAGTGTTCCAAAATCCAATCCAGAACCACTGCTATCCCACTTGAGACATGCGCAGAAAGCTCTACTGTTCACCCTGAATTGGCTAGGCAGGAAAAGGAACACCTCATAAGACAATAACAGCAGCATCAAGTATCGTATATCGTATTTTATTGTATTGTATTGCACTGTGTGAGCTCTCCATACCTCATTGGCATGGCGGAAGGACCCGGGATGTTGTTAAACCCGTCCAGGCGAAATAGGTCGAAGTTGAAGCTTTCGGTGGTCAGCACTGGAGCTGTGGTGCTAAGTCGCTTTTGCAAGATTAGTACTGCGCTGAGGGATCACGTGGAAACCGCCAGTCGCCCTCGCGTTTGGTACAATACATTAATCCTCCCGCCGTGGTGTGCCGACCTTCCTGCTGATGCGAACCAGGAGGAAGTGAAATGGATCCGCAACTGGGTCTGCCGCGAGAACTTGGCCTTCGCGGCAGAGACTAGCTTCATAGAGAGCTGGTACGTGAAGCCCGAATTAGGCTTCGACCGCCCATGACCAACAACGACAACACACTGCGGTCTATCGGCGCCACTTGCCTTTCACACATGATCAAGACCTGGACGGTAGCGTCGGAAAAAGACCCCCGCTTATCTGTGCGAAACAGAAGGGACGAGGCACGTGCAACCCTGCGGATCTTACCAACCTTTCCCTAACTTTTCCCACAAGGATCATGGAGGTTCCCACGGAAACTCTGGCGGGACCGCAGTGGGTCTCCAACGGAGACCAGGTAAGTTCTACCACAGCGTCGCAATTAGACAATGTGCGCCTATAAAGAACAACAACAACAACACATGATCACTCATCTAACCCAGTAGAAGCAGGTGAGCATCGCAAGTCCAGATCAGCTGCGCGAGCTATAAATTGACACAATTTCTAACGTTCTACGGCACATGAAACTCGCCTTCTGGTGGCGTGCCTATATCGGTCTAAAGACTTCTGAGCGGAGCAAAACGAGTTCGCCGCCGTGTTTCCGATGGAGACGAAAAGAAAACTATGTAAGACCAAGAAAGTCGTTAAACTAGTCCAAGTGATAGACAAAGTGACCTCCTTTACAAACCCAGGACGTCATTAGTCTCAGCCGGGCGGTCGGGCAGGTCGACAGCGGCAATACCATTGCCACTAACAGCGTAGCCCTAAAACACATGCACACATACCGAAGGGGTGTCAAAGTTGTCGTAGCCCATATGGAATCACGATGCTAAATCGCTTTGCTCTGGTTGCCTGGGTGTGCCGAACTTACGAAAAGGCTACAGAAGACTATGAAGTTACGCCGGATGATGAAGCCAAATGGATATGCGATTGGGTCTATTAGGGGAATTTAGCCTTCTACTTCTAGAAAGTTAATACCGTTGCCTCGGAATTAGAGGCACGTGCCCGTGAACACACACGCACACACATACAGAACATAGCAAATATACAAGGTGTCCAGATATCTAAGATCTGTCACGAATATGGGTTCGGGAGGGGAACTTTTCACATCCGTCCTTGGCCTCCGTTGGAAATCCGTCTGCGTTCTCATTTCGCTCCACCCCGGTGAAAAGGGATCGAAGTCAGGCACAACACGTGAAGGCGAGATGCACGTCCTCGGATGAGTACCAATCGACACAGGCCGTCCTCCTTTTTCGTGGTGTCTAAATCCCAGACGCAACAACCTAACAGCAGGTCGAGAACATGGTTGATCATTTCTTAGTATGGAGCGGCCAACGTGCCCGATCTCGACGCAGTGAGCTCCGGTGGCTTAAAGAACGCAGGGGCTTACAGCGACGGAGATAATACAAAAGTGGTCAAAAGAGATGCATTGGCCTTCATAGAAAGAGGTTTCTTTGAAAAAGAACCCCTTCCGCTTGTTCGGAATTAAGACCGCGGCCCACATATAAGCAACAACTGAGCAAAAGCGAGATGGGGTCGAGCGGGTTTTCAAAGAAAACCAGGAATTCCAAGGTCTGATCAGGCACTAACTGCAAGTTCAGCAAGTCACAACTTGTGAAATACTTCACAGAGTCGAAGATAGAGAAGAATGCGTTTCTTTGGGAGCACTAACCGTAGCACATTCGAGTTCGAATGCTCTACCCTCGCATGCCCCGCCGTTTAGACCGTCGATTTGTGGGTGCTTGCGTATGTGCGCCCGTGCGCTTGCTTTCGACACTGCAGTAACAGACGTTCACCCTTCCTGACGGTATTGCCAACACGCAGCTCTTGTATCTAGCACCCTTTCCCATTGATCGAACGTTATTTTCCAAAGACAGTAGATATCTTCGGATGAAATATTTCACTCTACCCTTGTAGTTTCGATTGGTCTGCGTTTGAGCTGTTCTACGTTTTAGCTTCTTTTGCTCGGAGCATGGCAAGGGATCTTCTTGCTTGAATATATGACTGCATTATTCTGATGGAGACCATGCTTCAACTTAGATCGAAACTCGTGTGACCATTATATTGTTCCGACGTTGATAGAGAACAGAGCCCACTTGAGCTCCACAAGCAAAAGTAGCTTCTTGCCTGGCAGGCATATGGCGCACTTCGTCTGCTGCTTTTAACTTGCTGAAGTAGCCGCGCTCTAACACTGTCGCTCTACTCGGTGCTCCTGTCGCATGAAGCCTACCATTGTTAACAGAATGCTTTTATACTATTCTTCGTTTATTTATGCGCACGCTTTGCCTTATTCCAATTATGTGGTAGAACCAAATTCTACGAGCAAGCATTCTATTGTTAAAGGCGCACGGAGAACATTTGCATAGCTACACTACATCTTGCATGACGGTCACGTAGTTAGTGAACAGCAAGACTCCTTACGCTGGTTCTCACCGCGCTCCAATATCTATAGTCTAGCGCTACAACCCATTACGCAAAGCCCGAGAATAGCTGCAGACACGAAGAACCGCAAGGTGAACGGTGTTTAGCACGCTATTTGTGACACATAACCACGTTAAGAAGGAGTATCCTGCACAAGATCCTTCTTCTTCTTCTTTTTTATGGGCACACATTACCTGATTACGGCATTGTGGTAGAATCTAACTCTACAGGGGAGCTTTTCTTCGTCTAGCATGCTAAACTCTATGTACGTAAAGCTCCTCGGAAAGAAAGATTTTCTCTGTCCCGTAGTACCAATCTCTATTCATGTCCCCGGAATGTAGCCGATGACTGCTGCTTGCTCTCACGTTGCAGCAGCCGTGTTGCGCTCACTAGCTACTATCTCGGAACATGGAAAGATTAGTACCAAGCTTCTACGGGAAGACCCGAGATCGGATCCATTTCGTTCTGACGCGACTCGCCTTTTCCATTCTTTTCTCTGCTATTCCTTTCCTTTCCACCAGAGGACGTCAGCTAAGGGGCACACCACGACAAGGCGGGCACAAGATCCATCCTTCAAGATCCATCCTTCAATAAAGAAAAGCGAGCAATTTCCATGTTCGGCAGATGTACATTGTACGCAGTTCTTTACTCTGCATTACAAGAACACATACGCCCATACAGTTTCTCACGCAAATGCTGCCTCGCTCAGCGAATCTTTAGTGAGTCGGTACCAAGTGTTGTATTTTGTGATTGAGACCTTAGGATTTCTTACACTTTTTCACACCGGCAGCATACAGACAGGTCGTGAAAGGGAAGGTATTCTCAACCTGTTTGATTTCTTGAGATGGAAGTGGTAACGGTCTTGGCAGTTTACTGTCAAAAATAGCTTCAGACTGGGCCCGTCTCGTCTAAATCTATGAAAGTATAGGCGTCTGTTTCTATTTCAAATAGAAAATCATGCCCCCTAAGGGTGTCGTAAGAGGTATCAGATAACCCTTCAGCATTTTGATGGATAGTGGGAAATCTTTTCGACTAGGGCTTTTATGCTGTTGGTAAGTGCTTCCAACATCAAAGCAGCAATATTCAACTTCTTGATTAATGATGAATAGAACATTCTCCGGGTCTCTAAGGCAGTGGTTGGTTTTTTCTATTGTATTAGAACAGCCTGCAAGCCTAGGGTTTGTAAAAACCTTTTTAAGTTCAGATGACGATTTCGTTCGGAGTCTCCGAAACGCCCAAGAATTCAGACCATTGCCCATGCCTTCCAGTTGTCTTGCAGCTCATGTTTATATTGACACCGGATCTGACTAAATCTAGGCGAATTTCTGACTGGCTGTGGAAAGAGTGTAACCCTCTCAAGGGGGAAATTATGCAAAAGGAGAAAATATACAGAACATCAGAGCCACACATTGTTTACTTCCCACTAGTCCACAAGCTGTAGTAAACAAGGTGTTCATCTTCCTGTCCACTCTCAAACCGGAAAGGGCTAAACTACACGACGTAGCCTACGTCGTGTAGTTTAGCCCTTTCCGCTGACTCGCCTACACTACCTACGTCACGTAGGTAGTGTAGGCGAGTCAGCGCGCATTTGCACCAATAAAAAGAGAGAGTCAGCGGGCACGTGCCACGGCGAGCTGCACGAGTGCCCCTGCCACTTCAGATCTTACTGTAGCCAATAATACGCCCCTATTCCGGATTTCAACCAGTAGATGCGCAGAGTGAGGGCATTCCCTCTATCCTTGCTCTCTCCGGCTGCCAAGTCAGCACAACGTAAATATCATAATTGCTATTTGGCGCCCTCTTTGTGCAAAAGGGTGAGCGTAGCAGAGGGAGAAGAGGCATAGGGAGTCGTGATCATGCTCCGCAAGCTTGATCTACGTCTGTTCAAACTCGACTGGATAGAATTCTACAAAAACATCTCAGCCGGCTTCTCTCCGGTATTTGTGGCAGGTTTTCGGTGAGCCTTCCGCCCTCGACATGAACTTCTCAGATACGATCTCTGAGATCAGTAGCCTCGTCACTGGACCGTTCCGGAAATTCTTGGAAGGCTTTGTGCATGAGGAACTAATGGCGACGTTCAGTTCTTAAATCGATCACACACCAGGAAAAGAGTATCGAGTTATTTGAAGGTCTAGTAGACTCTCATCAATTGAGCGATCTATTTTCAGCAAATGCTTTTCCTAACTTGTTCGTAACTTTTTGATATGCAGATTGATAACGCACGCTCTGGTGAGTTTATGGGGAGATTTATTGGCGCTACAACCGCCAATACCAAGCTAGATCCGAGTGATAGGAAAGAATATGGGTTGAAGTTCTTGGGATGTGATCTGGAGGAAGTTTAAGACCCAAAGCGGCGAGCAAACTTGGCTGTACATATTTTTGCCGAGTTCTTCAGAAGACTAACTGCTTCGCTACCAGATGAAAAGAAGAGGGAAAACATGGTGAGAAGATTGAGAACCTTCTTCGGTCTAAGTCTAAGACTGCGGATACGCGTTTGATGCGGCTTATGGTGCGTGTGGGATTGGATTGTTTGTTCATGAGTTCCTGTGATACTATTGTTTAGTCTTTTCAGAGATACGTTGGCTCTTCAGTGATCGAGGTGCATGGAACACTTCCAACTGGGCTTCAATTTAGGGGTTTTCAGATGCAAGGAAAGTCTGTTCACACGTTCTTTGACGGGGTTTTACAATACGCGACGACATCTAGAAGTTGAATAAAGAAGTAAAGTGAAGCAGAAGGCGAAAGAAGCAAGAAGTCAAGGCTTTTATGAAGAACAGAAAGAGCTCAAAGAGATTATGAAAGAAGGAAACGGATCAAACGCCTGTGGTCAATGCTACAGCTAGTGGATGTGTCCGAGAGACTTTGACATAATTCGAAGTGCTTTGTCTTGCACGTCTTGGGCTACGGAATTTGAGGGTGCCACAGCTGGTTCTGAGGATATTGAAGGTGGGTGACAGTCTTTCTGAGACACTTTCTGGGATGAATGTGGGCTTGTCCTTGCTCGCTTTCTCGTGCGCTCCAAGGAGCTTTTCTTTCTCCGTTGTGCCCTGTGTTGTCCATTGTTTGGCGCACGGATCCCTGATGAACTGAAATCTTTTGTAGAAGAAGATGGATGCAGTAAAGTGACAGTGTTCTCTGTTTCTTCCGCGTGTTCTGTTAATGAAGCCAGCCTTGTTTTACAGGTACCTCTAGCTTCGAAGTGTGTCGCTTTTCCTTGCTGAATGTCCGCGATGGCATCCCTTAAAAGACGTAGAACAACACTCACCTCAACACGTCCAATTCCAGTAGCTTGTCGATTTAAAGCATCGTAGAGGTTTTTTCCTTCCATGTACGTATTGTACCCATCTACTTCCGAGTCTTCTCTACTGGTTCTAAGTATATCTGAGTCAACGGGGATAAACTTTTTCTCCGTCGACTCATCAAAACGGCGTAGTCGGTAATCCATCTCCTCGTTATTGAATTATCGGGTCTCTGACCTGAGTTTCGCCAAGTATGGGACTGTCATAGCAGAAGTATCTTTTCTCCAGTACGTAGAGAAAAGCGCTTCAAGAGGTATGAAGTATCCTAGTATGTTTCGTAGTTCAGGGAACCGCAGACGTTCTTCCTGATAAACCACAGCACATCGAACCATGTGACGACAAGCGAAACCAACGGACCAGGGCTGCCCACAGGAACAGACACCAATAAACTCTGCCTTAACGTCATCCCCCGACCCCGTATACCTTTTTGAGAATTGTACAACAGTCTCCTGTGATGAGCGCTCTTCATCCACCGACGCATTCCGGCTCTGACTCAGATGGCTTCCCCATTTCAACTTAAAGCGAGCTACAGGTCCAATTGCTGGGGTTGAACTACTTCCCAGGTTTCTGATTTCTTCCGGCCACGCTTTCTGTGAATAATCCAAAACCTCTGTGCTGGAAAGAATGTAGTTCTTCGAGGGCTTAAAGCTCAAATCTATGAAGTGCGCCAAGGCGTAGTTCGTGTACTCAGCCACCAGGCTGTCTACAACTTCTACAGGTAGAAAGTGCTCAAGCTCTCTTGTCTTCCGATATCTCCCACTTTTAGAAGATAAGGTTCGTACAAGCTCCAAGTTCCGGGTATCAGCCCGTTCTTGGGATATACGCCGAACTTCCAAAGGAACCTTGCACAAGGGAATCTTCTTCGATATAATGATCTTCTTGTATGCAGAGTTAGAATATTCGGTGTAGCCAGTTCCTCGGAACATGTAACGGGTAGGTATAGCCGCATTTCGGAAGCAAGACACCAGCATATGCGGCTTATAGTGGTACAAGTACTTGTACCACACAGGGAGACGATCGTCAAAAGCATCAAAGTACTTGGATTCTAGCATTCTTCTCCTTTCGGAAAACGTTTCCGACGTATATGACTTTCTGATGTTGAACAGGTCTTTCTTCATGTCGTGCATCCACTCCATCTTACCAATCTTTCTACACCAATTGGCCACATTCGTCTTCTGATTCTCGTTCAGATGCCATTCGTCGAGGCTTATATAGGACGAATTGAACACCTTCTCAGCTGCATTTATACAGGCAGTGTTCTGGTCCATCACTACCATCGCCGGTGAGACCGCGAATATACACTTGAAGTAGGACAGAATTCGTACGAAGTCCCCTTCTGTTTCGGAGCACATGTACCCCATGAAAAATGTCAACACATGACCATCATTGGCTCTTCCATTAATGGTGACCAGAGGGAAACCTTATCTATTGGCTATGGCTTTACAATCAATAGATAACTCCGGATCAATGCCGAACTTCTGGTAGTCTTCCATCCACTCTCGAAACGACCAACCAGCGTACTTCATCCTACCCGAATCATCCGCAGCGAAGAATCCCTTATTCCCTGCATCCTCCTGGCTCAACGTAAAAAGCAGGTCACACAACCCTACACATTCCAAATCGCAGGGATTGCTTGTGGAGGAAGCATACCTCAACTTCTTCCTCGCCGACACCTGATTTATCTTTTGATTGTACTTGTCTTCCAGGTAACGTATCGTATCTCTAAAGCTCATATGCAAATCTTTCGTCATATGTATCGCTTCAGAACGCATCTGCGGCTTGAGATGTCTAATACCAAAGCTCCCAGAGGTACCATGTCCATGTTTACAACCATTCAAATTAGCCACGTAGATCATTCCACCATCTTCCTCCTGCCCAGAATCTTCCGTCTTAATCGTTATCGAGAAGAGGCATCGCCTCATCTTCTTATTGTATTAATCGCACCTCAAGATTCCCTTCTTCAGCACCCTTCTATTCCCGCGTTCAGCACCACACTCTTTGGAGACTTTGCCTTATGCGGAGATCGCTTTCGTTCTCCAAAGTATATTGAAGTCCTTACGAATAAGCTGTACCCGAAGCAGTCCACGATAAATTGAACTTCCTTCAGAACCGTTACAACAGGAGCATTGAGAGGAAGGTTTTCCAGATAGGCTAAGACAGCTGCTTTAAAACACTCCTCAATTCTCTTATTTGGTATCGTGTTCTGTACGGATTCCGTGCCCAGTTCTTCATCACCATCTTCTGTCCAGTACTGTTCGTCCTTCTCTCCAAGGCCATCCTTCTCCTTTGATTCTGATTCTTCTTCATTCAGGATGCCACCATCAGAGTCTTCGAAGAGGCATGAAGGACCCTCCTCTTCGTCATCTAAGAATCGATCAATGAGCAGCGCCTCCTCTTCTTCAACGGATTGCTCATCTGAAACCTGCTGCGCATATGCAACGTTTGCGTTGAGAGTTTCACTCTCCTCACTCATTTTTGAGCCTAACTCGGCGCCCACAGCGCTTTGGGGTGCACGCTCGCATTTCGCGTCCACTGTTTGTGTTGAGGAGTTCGAAGAAGCAGCAGGGGGGTCAGCTTCAAAAGAGCTAATGCCAAAATCGCCTCTTACGCTACTCTCGACGTTAAACGCGTTATCCAGAGGTCCATCCGAGCATTTTACATCGTTTATGCCACCTTTCCCGATGCCTTCCCCTGAAAGAGGTCCTTGCTGCGGCCTCTTCGGTAGATTGGAAACCGGCCTACCTCCTTCCTGTGAATCCGAGGAGTGTTGCTTCCAAAGCTCGGTTTTGGGTTCGTGAACTCTTCTTTGCGAAGCACGGCCATCAAAAACACCTCCCCTCTCAGGGCATTTCGTGCTATGCAACACGCAAGAGAAGGGATAAAAGTCCTCAGCCCCACTGGAGTCGCCATACGCCATATCTTCTTCGCTTCCTGTTTCTGCATCGCTTTGAGATAAAGGACCATGTGAATGCTCTAGGAGGTAGCATGATGAGCTGTTGTAGAACTCTGCTCCCTGGAAGGGGGTATGGTTCGAAATATGCATGAACGACGTACATATTCTCCATTTTTCCGTATGTGCTCTTCCCATTCTTGTAGACGGGAGGCTAAAGAGGAGCGAATGCCCTCAAACCCCCTTCTTACAACATCATCGGGGCATGGAAGTTGTTGGGGGTGTGCGTGTGTATCAGATCCTGTTCAATTACCCAACATCTCGCCATGGGATAGAACTTTTCCCGAATGTTGGAGTGGCACTGCGACTTGTGCCGCAGACACCGCAACTTTCCGGTGAGCAGCGCAGACGACCTCAAAATCCTCGTCTGCAACACTGAGAAGTATTGTACACCATAAAGGTAGCCAAAGTTCTTAGCGATGTAGGCAACCAGTGCAGGGAGGTCAAAGACCTCCTTTAAACCTTTCAGAGCTGAGACAAGCCTCTCGTTTGACATCGCAAGTTCTTTCTTACATTCACCACCGTCCTGAAGTTTTATATCAACCCATAAACGCCTTCCATTGTTTTCAAATGTCTCTTGGACGTCTGCGTGAACCTCAGTGCATGACCCGGTCTTCGTAGTGCGTCCTTCACACATAGTCATTGATGGTAGCTCCATGTGCGGCTTCTCCTGTATCTGAGCGTCAGAACAGGCTGCCAGCTCTTCATTGAGCCCTTGAGCTTGACCACCATTCTCAGAAGCCTGCTTCTTCTCTTCAATATTTTTTTCAGTTTCTGCCTTCAGCTCGGAAGGCGCGGCGGTATCCTTCGCTCCTTCTTCAGCTTCAACTTCTACCTGTGTCTGTGTCCGACTGATCATCTTTGCTGGTGAATGTCCGTCAATTTCCATGTCTACTTCACTACCTTCTCCATTCTGAATCCTTTTCTGCTCCTGTTCTACACCTGATACTCCAATTACTTCAGAACTTTTTTCCAGTTTTCTCACCTAGTGCTTTGTGCACCATCTCGGGGCGCTGTGATACACATATCTCAATCAATTTGTTCACAATTTCTGCTACAACCGGAGCAGAATCAGAAAACTGCACTCGTCGCTTCATGCGAATCTTCAGGGGTAGAAACATCCCACTGCTCTGAACAGAACTTTGGTTCAGCTCATGAACACGCTTTGTTCGCTGACTTTTCCGTATAGCACGCGTCTCAGAGTCCCACGTACCCAACGGCATTGGCTGAAGATTCTTATCTCTACAGGGGTCGTTTAAAACATCCACAACCTTTCCTTCTCCTGCTTTTCGTTCTCCCAGAACTGTATTCACATCCATTCTCTCTTCCTTTCCAGGTTCTTCCTTTCCATTCTGCATCCCAATGCTCCGCTCCACGCTTCGTTTCGTACGCTGCCGTTGTTTACCTTCCTTCTTCATGCGAAGGAGTTCTAAACGATGCTCTGACTGGAGCCGTATGACCATTGTTTCAGTAACAATGTCGGTTTGAAAGAATTCCTTCGCCATGAGTAGGTGTAGAATCCGGATTCTAATGGACATCCATCGAATCCTTTCAGTCAATGCTCGGCCGTACCCAGAGGCATAGGTTCGCTTCGGGATACAGCCGTGGTCCACACTGAACATGGTGAAAAGGGAAACAACAAAGCAACCACAGCTGTGCGAGTCGTTTTGTCGCTTAAAACCTTTTATCTGTAGCATGTAGTTCCGCTCCGATATCACTGCACGTAGCGCTTCATCTTCTGTGAGGCAAAAGGGAAACAATAAATAGAACAGTTTCAGAATCCTTCGATCAACAGACATTCGAAGACTGTCTCCAAACCAAACCGTCCATCGTTGCGTTCCTCACGCCGCATTGATAATTTTCTTCCCTACCAAAACACTCCAATGGCTGTTAGACATGTTCAATGGGACTACAACGGTGCTTATCTCTGTATCACCATTACCTTTAAAGGTAAACCACTTCTTGAACACTTCCAAATCCTCTTCCGGTATGTTTCCCTTCTATCCCTTGAATGACTTCGATAGTCTTGTCAGCATCACTCCAATAGAACATGAGGCAAAAGCCACACCAACAGAAGGTACCATGTTCAAAACAGCTGTTGAGATCAAATTGCTACACATTTCCGAATCAGGTTTCGAACTGTGTACCAAAAAAACTGGTGATGTTTCTTTGCCTTCTGCGATCAGAATTCTGGCTACATGGTACTTCACAACCGCAAAAAGAACTTCAGAACTCGCAGAGCCATCACTGATGCGCATTTGCGTACGCTTTTCAAAATTCTCCCAGAACGACGTAAAGGTTTCATAAAGTTCATGTTCTGGGAGAATATCAACATAATCAGACGCTTTCTTTGCTCCATTGCTCAAAGCAATAAAACAGTACACGAGAGCGGTAAGAGAAGTAGATTGGGACGTAGAGAGAGTCAGCAGTCTTTGAAAGGGTCGTCGAAGATGTGAAGGAGGACGTAGTACCTGACGTATCTGTCATTCCCACACATTTTGACGACGCCGCGCAGTAACCTCGACTGCATCTATATCTCATTTACATTGTGCTGACTTGGTGGCCGGAGAGAGCAAGGATAGAGGGAATGCCCTGACTCTGCGCATCTACTGGTTGAAATCCAAAATAGGGGCGTATTATTGGCTACAGTAAGATCTGAAGTGGCACAGGCACTCGTGCAGCTCGCCGTGGCACGTGCCCGCTGACTCTCTCTTTTTATTGGCGCAAATGCGCGCTGACTCGCCTACACTATCTACGTCGTGTAGTTTAGCCCTTCCCCCTCTCAAACATACTACAAGTCATTCCACTCCCACTTTCGGGCTGTCTCCAGAATGCCCGACTCGATGTGGAAGCAAACATCCCGCCTAAAGAAAAGCAGAGCCAAAAGAGAGCAAACAAAAGCTGCTGACAATCGTGCTCTGGAGCTATTGAAGCAAAACCACAAAGTTGCCAACATAGCAACGACATGCAGCTTGTCCGTATCCATTGTGTATCTTATTCGACGCGCTTGGAAAACAAATAATCAAAAATGGCTTAAAAATTTACCCAACCCTGTCTTCCATCATCCTGGACGACCCCCATTTCTTAATGCAATGGAGCAAAAACTAGTAGTCAGGCGCATAGAACATGCGGCTGAAAGGGAATTTGCGTTAGATGTGAAGCATGAAAGGCAGTATATGGGACAAATCGCAAGTGATGGGCGCAAAACGTACAAACACAAGCTTCCCAGCATGGAAGCCGTTCGCTCCTTTCGGGAGAAGAACCGCGAAGTAACTGTTCGCAGAGCCGAGAACCATAACCACAAGTATTTCTCGGGAGAGAATACGGACCACGTTGGTACTTTGGTAGACCATCTTAAGCTCCTGAAGAAGCGCCATCAAGACATGTTTAACGACCCAAATCGGATTTGGAATGTAGACGAAACCGCAATTAACGCCCCATACGGAAAACGAGTAAGAGTATTTTCCAGTGCACGGACAAACTTGGGAGGAAGACGCCACAATATGAAAGACAATGGAGCCTACGTCACTGCTGTAATATCAGCTTCAGCTTCAGGGTTGGTTGCTCCTCCCTTCTTTATGGTTGCAGGAAAGAAAATAATGCCTAGTTGGAAGAAGGCAATCGAAGCAACCAGCGAAACCAAACTATCCCTAGAGCTGCATTGGATGACGGAAGACGATTGGATACCCGGGAAGACGCAAATCTTCGCAACTGCGAAAGGCTCTATGACAATGGACCTAATGCCAAAACTTGTGCAACACATTAACATTTTCGATCGAAGATCGGTTCCGCCGCATCGCACAGTTCTACTTATGCTTGATGGACACAGTTCTCGAAGAGAGGAAGAGTTGATCATGTACTGCCAAGTTTCAAATATCATCTTTGTTCAACTGCCGGCCAATACCTCCCATTTCCTTCATCCATGCGATTCATCTATAAATAAGACATTCAAGGAGAGAAAAAGAGAGGTGAGAGATATGCTGTTGCACACTGGAATGTATAGAAACTCAAACATTGCATTCAAGATCAAGCTGGGCGTCGCCGGGTTTCATGCCATTACTCCATAAATCGCCAAGCAAAGTTTAATTAACACGGGAATGTGGCCCATGGATTTCCAGTTTGTCGAAAACTTACGTCGGAGACTTGACGATCGAGCACGCTTATCTGAAAGCACAAGGAGCGAAATGGGATTGGGTTGGCAGATGACATTGCGCACAAGCAATCGCGTTGTGTATTCAAGAATCAAAGCGATTGTTAACCGTGAGCCCTGTCCAACGCAAGGTCTTTGTCTTATTGAACAAACGTTACAAGAGAATCGCCCTTCTCCTCGCATTCTTTGGGAATCTGCTCCGCTGCGATCACCAGTGCGGAGTATTAGGGACAAGAATGGAAATGCTTGCGGGGCGCCAGCTGCAGTTTTGACAAACCGCGTTTTTATGACAGACATTACGAACAGGAATAACCTTCTGAGGGTCAGCAACAATAGGAAAACTTTGAATGAAGCTTCAACGAGACACACAAAACGGAAGAAAGGCACCCTGTTAGATTATGCACTGCAGGATATGGATGACGATATTCCACTTATGGAGGTTTGGAGGTGTCGTCAAAAGTTGTGGGGGGATGGTGGCAAAGAAAATGGCGCGGCGGCGAGCGCCGCCGACGCCCTCTTGGGCTTGGCGCACAGGCGGTGAGCTCTGAAGCCAAGACTCCGTATTTGTAGAATTGGCCCCTGTGCCCAATCTCTAGAGCTTGGTGGAAAATGCGATAAGTAAAAGTTGTTTCTATTGTGGCTGGAAGCCAGAATACTGTGCTCCAGAATTTTTTCATAATTTATCCCTTGGGAGGGTTACCCTTGGTACAAAGTTGGTTTCATTAGAAATGCAAGAAAGCATGCGAAAACAAGAAACGCTGATTTCGTGGCTAATGGTAGATATAGCTACAGAATATGGAGATACAAAACGAATCATTCTTGTTTGACTTATATCAATTGCTGACTGGCGTATTGTTTATCTCCTGTAAACTCTCCTGAACCCTGCCATTCCTCTGCAGCTCTGAATGCATGTCGATCACAAAAGTTTGGAATATACCCGACCTATCGGTTCTTAGTGTAACACAGACGTACCTGTAGGGCCACGGAGCTCAGTCGAAGACAGACCACAAGCTCTGTCTCCGACGTTAGTGTCCCGTAATTTAGTGTCAGGATCTTCTAGATGTATCGATTGTAGCCATTAGACTCTATTAAATGATCTTATTACGCAAAGGAAACTCAAATTTACGCTTATCGCTGCTCATCACCGATGTTGAGTAGCCACCTTGACATGGACTTCGACACTTTACTGGTGGGTTATGCCCTCATGTATTATGAGATGCATAGAGTACGAAGTTGGTCTCAGTCTGGGTTCTACTTCTGGACTTTAAACTGTTTCTTGCGCTATCTACCGCCATATTTCAACTCCCATGATTGGTGCAAACAACGCTAACTACTGCAAGTGGATTCACTCTCGCTGTGTAATACGAATTGGTCAATGCAGCAAGTCTCCGCCCTCCATCCCCGCCTACCCACTTCAGAGTGGTACTGCTACGGTGGCAGTATAAACAATACCCGCAATGCAAAAAGCCGCACATTTGCAATCCACACAGAATGTTATTGCGACTGCAAGCAGTATAAACAACCCGCTAACCATCACACATCCTAACAATGACCCAACGAGGACGTCGGCTTCTCGAAAAGAGGGTGAGTGTAACACAGATGTACCTGTAGGGCCACGGAGCTCAGTCGAAGACAGACTACAAGCTCTGTGTACGATGTTAGTGTCCTGTAAGGTAGTGTCAGGATCTTCTAGATGTATCGATTTTAGCCATTAGACTCTATTAAAGGAGATGAAGTCTGGCGTTCTCTCGTCAGAACGAGCCAGACCTTCCATCATGCCGCCTGTCCAGTTTCAGTGTTACACTTAGCTGAAACACAGACTAGAGAAAAGAGCAAAGTATGTGTATTTGGCACCTTCTGCGGTGGTGTTAGATGCATCTGAATGCCATACACGAAAGCGGCTGCATGTAGAATGTGTAGATCTATATCCAGGTACAATATGCATATTATGTAGACCGCATTCGAAGCACTGCGTCGGAGGTACCAAAGGAATCTAGAAAATCATCGCTATTCCGTTTCAAAAACCTACATAAGCATTCACCCTGTAAAGACTTCACGAATTTTGACTTCTGGTAAGGAAGGTAAACAAGACGTTGACACTGTAATAGTGTAGATGTGGCGCTGTATTTCATTCTGCGAACATACTTCTATATATACTTGTATACTGAGTGTACATGTGTAGTGTAGCTTTATATTATATCCTTAATGCCGTTATTTGAGGATCAATATAGTGATCCCAATGTTAGGGCGTGCAATAGTCCGGCGAACGGCAACATTCCAAAATCTCGAAGACAAAGAGGCATAAAAGATGTTTATCCGCTTTTATAAACGAAGTGTAACCGCAGGATATGCATTGAAAATCGCCCGGAAAGCTTTCAAACTTCAACAGCTATACATATTCTGCAAAACTCTAAGAAGACGTTTTGATAACTATATTGATCAATAATGGCATTTTCTAAATACCCGCAGCACTAAATATGCATTATTTGGAACATTTCAACACATCAATGAACCAGTCACAACTGGTTTACTTTTGCAGCTCTTTTTGCCTTAAAAGTACATCAGTTGCAGCTATACAGCTTCCACTGTCATGAACTGGGGGTTGCCTTACCATACCTTCCCACAATCTCTTTGAAACGCATCTTTGATTCACTATCTCCTCTGTTAGCGTAATCGGCACATTTTAAGAGTTATTAGTTTCCAATAACTCTCTTTCTGCTCTTTCGTCAATATCATAAAAGCTTTTTCCATAGTAGAATTGCAAACAAGACTTGGCGTATCCTTCAGCTTCAAAACCTTGGAAGAATACCGTACGCTCCAACAACTCTTTTCAAAGGCTGGTTATGTCCCTGTATACAACTGGAAGTTGCAAATAGGAAAGAAATAGGAAGAAAGATTTTCCCTCCATTTGTTTTTGTGTTGGGCGTACACCACAAAATATTAACTTCCTGCTTGCTTTGGAAGATGACCATAAATATCACAAAACACATTTAAAACATCTGAAATATTGAAAAGCAGCTCTAATTTTCTTTACCGTGCTCGTGCAATAGGAATTTGTCTCAGAACTTCTGTCTTGGGAACGAACTCGTGGTCAATATTGATTTCGTGCCCTCTTTTAACTGCCAATGAATCAGCATAGCATAAAAGCTCTTTCGACAAATCTTACATGAAATCAGAAGTATCCTGAACCTTTATTTCTGAAGTGGTCAATAGCTTTAAAATTTTCTTCAGAGTCCAATAAATTTTGCCCTTCAAACATCCGCCAGGCAAAGAAGGCGTTGATGGCAATCGTTTCAAGATTCTCCAACACTATCTTCTATTTTCACTTAAAATGGGAAAACGAGCTGCGTAGAATCGCCCTCTGCTGTATGGCTCCATCCACTTCCTCCTTTTTTTAAGAGAAAAAAAGACTGGCAGCATGCCTCTACAATTTGAGCAGCAAAAACGCGCCATTCATTTTGACATGCCCATCGATTATGCGCCAAAACTTGAGCCGTGTCGTAAGTGCAGAGTGCAGTGTTGTAGAAACAATGGGCGAAATACATCCACCTTCTTCGTAAGCCCAGGAAACATGTGATGCATCTAAAGAATTACTAGTCTCATAGCAATGCATTTGAACTACGGTAGGGTACATAATCACAACGAAGTTAAGAATACCAGTCTCGGCGGCGGGAACGTAAACAGAAAAAGTGAGGCAAGGCCCAAAAGCTGGTGCAAAATTAGAGCCATGTGCTCTTTAGGAACCAAGGTCTGAAACTGGGCATCTTCAGCTTCGCACTGGACCAGTTGCAATGTCGATAACGTGACGCTCCGACCAAGCAATGATGCAGCCACACGCTTCTTGATTTCAACTGTCGCAAATATATAAGTATTATCTAAACTATGGACTGGACCTGCATCAGAACTAGCAGCAGAACTGAAGTATCACAAAGCCTCCTTCTTGAGGAGCGTTATGCCGTCCGGAGAGCAGGAGAGGTAAGGGGCGTCTTTCTGAGACAGCAAACTGGCCTCGAAATTGTCTTCCAAAAATGTAAGGTCACGCAATGCGGCCAGCATTGCGTCCTCGGTCGCTGTGCTGTGCATCATAGCCTATTTAAACCTCTCAGATGAAAACCATCCGTCATAAAAAGCTTAAACCAATCTTCCAAAGTCTTCTCTTGACGCGAACCAGCAATCCCCAGCGCAGACTGTGCCATCTCACTGCTAAGCAGCATCAAGCCAAATTCAGTGCCCACCACTCTAAACTGACGGAGCACAAACCAATCTGCGCAGCGTTTTTCGACGGTGAGAGGCACGCAGATACTTCCAATCACCTGCTCCACATTTGTCCGCAGATTCGAGACTTGCTCTCCATCAATGCGTCGCCTGGTATAAAGAACATTTTGAAGCGAATAGCTTCGCTTGGCAACAGCTATCCATTTGTTCAAACGTTCTTGTAAAGACGTGGGAAAAGTGTACATAAACCTCAGAATGTTCGCGAACTTCTCCGTTACCTGTTCGCAAACATCCACTGCAGTATCTTTCTTCTGCCCAAGCACCGGAGGCTCCAACATTCTTCGTCGCGAAAAAAGGCTCCATTCCAAGCTGTGGGTTGTTGTTGAGAACAAAACCTCGCCTCCTGTCGAACTGAACGTTCGAAGCAATGCCACTATTCCCGTTTTCACTTGTATCCACAGCGAGAACATTCTCAGCCGCCTTACCCATTTCGTAACCTTCCTCCACATCACCCCTGCTGGGGTTGAGGCACGAAGAGGCAACAAATGGATGAACGGATGAACGCAGATTAGGTGGTCGGGCATTACAAATACTGAGCTGAACCCAAATTCAGGCAACAGCTCCATAAAAGACGCCTTGCCGTAGCCTCTGTCCGCAGTGACTATGCAATTGTTGGTGGCCCTCCCCCCGCGACCTTCCGTTAGCACCGTAAACAGGCGACGTACCAAATCAAGTTGAGATTCTCCTGGACGTCTAAAATGCAAGGCAAGCACCAGCCTTAACAGTGCATCAGCCACAGCATCTGCAGAGTGCCCCTCCTTGTCCACTTTCCTCACGCTCTGCATCTTCACTTGATTTTTATTTGCACGGGTAACGTAAAGATCGTCATCTAAAGTAGCAAGGAGATGAATCCGAACGAAAAACCTCTTCTTCGTGTCGCTAAAAGATAGCTGCTCAATTTCCTCAAGCTGTTGAGTCTGGTCTCGCTGCGAGTTCCATTCCATCTGCTCATCATGGCCACGGCCCGTAGCGGAAAATGTAAGGATGTTACTTGCAATAAACCGAATCCTCTCTAGAGAGGGTGTGGAATTACCCGACTGTCGAAGTACATCAATGGTCTCGCAAATGCTAAACCGAGTTGTGTGCGACAACAGTAGAACTGCGACGTAGCGGTACATTTCAGAAACCTTGATGGCGTCAATTCAACAGTTCTGCAGCCTGATGAGTTCACAGAGCCACTCTTTCAGCCGTTGTAGAACGCAATTAATGAACGAAATAACAAACCCACCCCTTGTCGGTGCAATGTCTGGAATGACGCACTCTAGTTCTATCTTTCTAACGTTTTTGCACAAAAGTCTTGCTCGCTCGTGTAGAACTTTCCGAGTGATTGATTGCCCCAGCTTTACGGATATTCATTGAGAAAAACTAAGATTCCATCAATCTCTAGGATTATCTCAGTTTTCACGAGCAGTGCGGCCAGCACTCGTGCCTGGACTTCGTCCCCGTGCTCTGCCACGGTCTCTCCTCCTCGGAGTTTTGCGTCCCCTGCCCCATAATCTCACTGTTGCACGATCAATTCGAACAGGTTCAAGCCCCTCGTGTCCACTGCTTGGCTCCACGGGAAAAGAAATAGCCGTGTTTGTAGATTTGGTCACAGGCACATTCCTTTTGTTAGCATCACTAGCATTTTGAGCTGTACCTGTGCGCTGTTTCTTCTTCGTGATGACACAAGAACAGTTTCTGCTTCATAAAAAGGCAGAAATGTAGAGGGAACGGTTATGTGGTTCATGGAAGTTGGTACTGACAAGCACTTGGCGCACAGCTGCTGTTAAAAGATGCAAACAAACACACAGTTGTATCTGCTATACGAACGATAAGAGGTTCTAACATGAATTCAGAAGCTCGCAAGCGAGGTGGAGGGTGTCATGAATGGGGAAAAGAGTCTGAGGGAGTTGGACCGAAAGAATGCTGCATCTTTGCGAGAAGGTGTCGGATTCTCGATGTGGAACTTACAACCTCTCTAAAGGGAAAATATTCTTATTGAAATCGCATCAATGGGGGTAGGAGGTGATGGAGGAGCCTTTGAGTGAGGTTACAGACGTATCGGAGTACAACTGGACGAGACCGACGAATGATTCCATACCGGTTGTTTCGGGGGTGTGCCAGACGATATCATTGATGTGGCACTGCGTGATGGCCTGTTTAAGGACAGGAACGACTTTTTTTCCAAAGGCTGTGACCATAGGATGGGCGGAGGGGGGTTGAAGAAGAGTAAGGTGAAGATTGGGACACGCGTTGTAAGAAGATGTTGTTGAAGTGTGCGAGAGCAAGTTGTAGCTTCATGACGTCTATGGCGCCTTTTTGGAAGAGATTTGCGGAGAAGGAGCTGTGCTCGTCGGCGATTGTGAGAGGGAGAAAACTGGTGGAGTTGATACGTCCCTTGACGAGGTGTTCTTGGAGTGCGAGGCACTGCTTTGCGAAGGAGATGGATTTCTGGAGGGCTGGCTTGGAGAAGTCCGGGTGGTTGAGAAGGGAGATGAGTTCGTCGGCTTTGCGTGTGCTGAAGGAGGAAGCGATGGGGGAGATGCAGAGGACGAGTTGCTCAAGATGGGGGTTGTCGAGAAGAGGGGAGGGGATTCGGACGAGGTATGGGGAGGTGGGTTTGAGGAGCAGACTGAACAGAGGGCGTGACTTGCCATGTGATGTGCGTCTTGTGTTTGGAGGGAAAGGGATGCCTGTTGGATGTGATAGTGTTCATCTTCGGCGAGGGGGACGTTGTCGGAGAGGCGGTGTGAGGGAGTGGGAGAAGGAATGTTGGAGAGGTTTGGAACGGATTTTCGTCGCTTGGTCCTTGGAGGGAACTGGACGGGAGCGTTGGCGGAGGAGGAAGGGCGTTTGTAAGGGGTGAGTCGATGAGGGTATCTGCATTAGTGACTCTGGAGAGAGAACGCGGTGCGGCCATAGAAGGTGCAACGGGGATGGCAACAGGGTATCATGGCGGGGGAAGGAGAATGGAGAACAGGATGCTTGGAAACAGAGAAGGGAGGGTGGTGGTGGAGTGGGATATCGAGGAGCGTAATATTATGGCGCACGTAGATGAGGTGGTGCAAGTGATGCAGATCGTCTTTTCGTAGGGCGTGGGATAGAGCATGCGATGCAGGGAGCAGGTCGGGCAACGGGTGATAGAAAGCCAAAGCTATTTGGTTATGTAAACGCTATGTATCTATTCTACATATTCTATCTATTCTATTTTGCTATTTGAAGGGGAACTTGCTCAGGACCAGTAAGATTTGGATTCCACGTGCACCTGAGAGGGTAGGTATTAGTGGAGTCTGGCGCTATTTTTACCTCCAAAGAAACTGAGAAATGCCTAGTATACTGCTAGTATTCTGTCCCAGGCAAACTAGCTCTGTGCTATGTATGGAATTATTTTGAGAAATTTGATTCATTCACAATTGGATTTGAAGAGTCGTTATTCGTTCATTTTAATTCTTTGCCTTTTGAATGCCAAAATAGCATAACAGGAACACTTAGTAGGTAAATATTCAACTTGTGCGTTCTGTAATCGGTTTCCCATGAGTTTACGCTGCGCGTGCTTACCATGAATAAGTCGGTGTATAGTGTATATCCATTTTCTTCTTGTGAGAAGAGTCACCGAATACGTGTTTACAAAGATATGTCAAATTCGGATGTAACTCTTTGCATTTCATTGGAAGTTGTAGTTTGTAATATGATCCTCATTTTGTATTGTCAATAATATTAAAAGCTCCAATGTATTTATAAGTTCATTTACGATAATCAACTTTTGGCATTGGAAGCTTTTTCGTTGATAGTGGTACGAACTCTCCAATACTAAGAAATCTTTGGTTTCTTGTTTTGTTCACGTTATCAGTATTCTGATTATTGGCATGTTCTATGGCTACTTGAGCAAGTTCTTTAGCAAATCTGTATTGCTTTAAAAACTTCTTTGAAGCGTCATTCTTTGACGCAAGTTCTTGGTAAGGTATGTAAGATATACATAAGGGATTATGGCCGTATTCTAAATAGAAAGGTATATAGGTTGAACTATCATTCACATTACTGTTGTATGCAAACTCAGTTCTTAGTAGTTATTTCACCCAGTCATGTTGTGTAAAAGAAACGTAACATTGTAACATTTCTTGTAACTTTCTAAACCTTCGTTTAGACTGTCCATCTGTTTGCGTGTAGAAAGCTGTAGAAAGATTCAGTTTTATAAGGAGAAGCTATGTACAACAACTGCATAAAATGCTTGTAAATCCTGTGTCTCTATCTGATATGATTACTCTAGGCAATCCATGATGTTTGATGATTTCTCTGTAAAACACTTCTGCAATTAGAGGAGCTCTTGTACCTGGTAGTAAGGGTATGAAGTATACTCGCATGGATAACTTATGGACAACGGTCATAATTAGATTGTATCTATTACTCTCAGGTGTACGAAGTATGAATTATATAGATATTATTTCCCATTTCTTTTGAGCTGGGGGAAAGGGAAGTAATGTTCCCAGTGTAGCTTTGTTAGAAAATTTTGATTTCTTGCTCCGTTCACATTCTTTTCTGTAGGCTTTAACATCACTTTCCAGAGTGTCCCAGACGTAAGGCCGTCTTAATAAAGACAATGTCTTTTGATGTGCTCTGTGGCCACCCTGTACCGAAACATGATTGTCATAGAGTATGGTTTGTCTAATATCTCCTTCGGTATCCAAAATGTTTTTTCCAAGTAACGCATTTTTTCCCATTCGCTTTAATGGGATCTTTGGTTCCGTAAAATGTATGGAGAACTAGAAATCTTCCTTAGTAGAGTCAATGAGGTTATTCAATGTGACTTCATATATTCTGATCGTTGCTATATTCAAGAGTCAATTTATGACGTCTATCGATGTTTTTTACTTTATTCTCTTCTCTTGGCAGCTCTTCAGCTACTTGGTTATCTCTTCCTCGAATTTCTTGTATAGAATAGACAAACTCTTTCATATAATCGAACCACTAAGCCTGTTTTCCTGATATTTTCTTTTCATTTTCTAAATACTTAAATGGATGGTGACCTGTGTATACTGTAAACTTTGATCCATGTAGGTAAGAATGCCATGTTCCAAGCGCAAATACTCTTGCAAACAGTTCTGTTCCACTGCTTTTAATTTTGTCCATAGAAATGCTACTAGGTTTCGTCCTGCTTCATCAGTTTGGGATAGCACAGCACCTATACTGGTTCCAGAAGCGTCTGTACTGACTTCATATCGTAGTTTTCGACTAGCACAACGACGAATAGCGGAATTTCGTAGTGTATTAAATAGTTGTTCGAAAGAATTCTCCTGTTGCTCTACCAATTTGAGTGGGACTGTATCTTTTATGATTTTCATGTGTTTGAGATGTTATTCTTTTGCATTGCTGTATTTTAGTATATCAACTATCTATACCACGCCCAAATTGTCTAAATATCACCTAAAAACTGTATTCATTAAGTTTTGAAAGCATCCCGGGGCGCCAGTTAATCCAAACGATATAACTAAGTATCTAAATCGGCCATATCTTGTCCTAGAGGTAGTCTTTTCAATATCTCCATCCTAAATTTTTTATTTGATTGTAATCCGCTTGGAATTCAAGAGACGAAAAGTGTTTGGCTCCTCGCAATTGAACCCATATTTCGTCTGTTCGGAGTCAGGGTATTTCATTCTTAGTTCTCTTCTTGTTTAGTGCTTTGTAATCAACACATGATCTCAGAACCGTCTTTCTTATGCTTAAATAGAACTGCGCTGCCGCAATGAGTTATATTCGTTTTACATTCTTCACTTAGTAAGTGGTCTGGTTGTCATTTCATTTCTTTCAATTCGATGAGCGAAAGCTTATACTCGTAAGGTACGAACTATATTGTCGCTCCATCCCTATTTCCCCCGATGTCTTAGGTGGTAGTCCTCTTAGAAGATCTTCTAGAAAGATATGATGATATTTTTTAAATATTTCGTGCACTTTCATGTCTTTCATATTTTCCCTTTTTTTCTTTATTTGTTTGATAATTACATTATCTCTTTGCGTTATTACTACTTATTATATTTCAATTTTGTTCTTTGCAACAAGCTTTATAAATTTTCCTTGATTGGTATAAGATTCTTTTGAAAGTACTGCTTTCTCACAATATTGGCGTCCAAAGCGTAATTCTTTCCAAAAATCGTTAATTTCATGGAGTCCCTTCTCGAATCTATGTGGGGATTGTAATCCTTTAAGCAAGTCCGGCCATGGATGATATCATACCCTACTAAATCTGCTACATAGGGTGTCATATCAAACTTAGCATTCCCGATGAAAACGGATGAAACCTCTAAACAGTGCTTCAACGAAATTAATTTCCCATTTCAAAGGGTCGGCTTACACCTTAGTTCTCTGTCTTCAGAGACTACGTGCACCTGCAAACTATTTGGATATGCATATATCTTCACATCTTGAGTCAACCAATATGCTGCAAAGTTTTAGTAGCTTATTATGGGAGGCCTTTTGAATCATAAACTAATAACTTACTAGCATTATGTGTTTTTTAGGGATTTTTTATTTTCTTGTCTTTATCAGACGTTTTTTCACTGTAGTATACATTGACCTCTTCACAAGTCACGGGTACCTGCCCGTTATCAGAGACCGTACAATCTAATGTCTTTGGGCATTAAATGTCTAAAGCCTCCAAGGTCTACATCCTTTATGATGGCACCTAAAGCATAAACTATCTTTTATTCCTCTGGCTTTCTACGGATCGTAAATTCCATTGATGCTTTGGGGGCAGGGTAAAGTACCTATTTCCAATGAACCAGTCCATTGGCATAATTCTGTTGATACTGGTTTGTGCTATTATTGTATGGTTTTCGGTATCCTCGATTGCTACGATAAATGTGATCCATTCTATCTGCAAAGTTCATTACCTCATGTAGATTATTTTACTTCTGCTGTTTCGACTTCAATTCGAAGGTTATGTTGTAATCTTTTACAATAATGAAATTTGTTTTCGTCTATGGTCATAGTTTGGTACTTGCAAAAGCCATTTCGTGAATTTTTAGTGCAATCAGAAACATATTCAGGTTTTTTAAATTGCTATTATGTGGATAGCCATTTTCTTGCTTTTAATTCTCTACTAGAAGGCTCAGAATACTCTAGTAGTTTTTCTCTTGAATGCACCATTATTATTTCTTCTGAAGAACAATAATTATGTTTACTAGTTCCCACCCTTTTTACACAGGTCCTGTGACAATGCTATCGGCATAAGTTGCTTTCTTCTCATACTGTAAGTTACGATTGATATTACAAAATTAATTCTCAATAGATTGTGTAAACGACCATACATATTTGACGTTAGAAAATTCTGTTTTGCCGATGTTTAGCGAGCTATTATTATTCTCATAAATAATTACCATGTTTTATTTAGTTCCGTTACCTGCGTTAGTTGCTCTTCTAACACATTGACTCTACTTTGTATGTTAACGATATCACTGCCAATTTTCCTTAGGTTATTTTAGTGCTCTATCATATGTTGTACAGTTTAATAATTTACATTTTTAGTCTGAAGCCATTTGGTTCTCTAAGTAAATGCTTACTTTTCGAAAACCTCCTGTTATTACAGTACACTCGCTTGACCAAAAGTGTAAAACTTCTATTCTAAGCATACTAAAGACAGTATCTTCCAATGTGTTCTTCTTACATTTACTGTCAAATTTTTGCTATTGTGCAAGGATCTTTTTCATAGCATAAATAAAGCGTTGCTTTATTTTATGGTACGAGCAAATTATTTTTCTTCTGCTCAAGATTGTTGTTCACCTGTTCCAGAACTGGCACAATCTAATCTTTTTCAAATTTCTCCATGAATTTATAGTGCTTTTCTCTTTATAGATGGCGTTAGTTAACTTTCAACTTTTCTTGTGTACTTCAGTGGGAGTATGAAGGTAGAATTCAAACGTCGCTTTGTATTGGATGCGGAAAGGCACCCTGAATAATTCGAAATCATATGTTTTTTATAAGCCACGTAGTGGTTATGTGTTTTGCTATGTTCCTCCCAGGAATGGACACATTTGGTGTGTTTACAATAGAAGCATTTTAAATCTGCTTTGTCTATTGGCGTTTCTCGTATCTAGCTTCCATTGCGTTAAGTCCTATATCCTCTTCAGAATCAATAAAGTCGTACATATTGGTGCTTCTTTATTTCGTTTATATTTATGTCGACGGTATTGCCTTCTTTTGCTTCTATATCGAGGACTGAGCCTCTTGCCGCAAGGGGTTTTTTGTGCTGTATTGGTCGATTTTGGGACAATTTGTGTTTATGGGCTACGCTCAGAGCTTGGAGTGACAGGATGGAAATTATTGACTTTTTAGAGCTGGTTCTACATCAAGGGACTGGCAATAGATTTGATACGTTGATTGATTTAGTTGATGATTTATTCTGTTATTTAACAATGTGCCAGTCCAGATTGCGTGCCCTTTTCTTGTAGAACTGTACATACGAAGAACGCGTAGTGTCAGGGTGCAAATGCCGTCATCGTTTGCTGCAAAGACGGTGAAGTGTGTGCAATAGGGTTTTTGCTGCTTGTGATTCCCTGCTCCCGAGAAAATTGGTCGATGAGGGCTGACAACTTTCCTTGTTTTTCTTTCTTGTTTGTTCTTCCTCTCTTCTATTCTTGCTTCTTTATTCCTAACCTCTGTGCGTCGCTTCAGTTTGTGCCCAGAACGTCTTTTCTTGCAGACTTCGTGGTCTACTACTATCTCTTTTGGATTCTACGACAACTTTGTTATATTTTGCGGAGGTATACAGTGAGCTACGAGCGAGCGAATCTTGTGGAAGCTGATTGGCAGCGGTAAAAGTAGGCAAAGCGTTCATGGACTCGTCCCTGATAAAACGACCTGTGCCTGTTCCGATCCCTGCTTCTTTGCTTCAGTGCAAAAGGAAGTCCTCGCTGTTTTTGGGCAAGCGACTTGAAGGGGTTAAATGGTCAAAGCTTATCGCGTTTGCTACTAGCCTCCTTTGGACATCTCGTACGGACTGTTAAGCCCCTCGCTCTGAAGTGCATAGTGTACTACAGGTTGCAAAAACCGCATATCACCTGGAAAAAGTTACCAGGGACCAAAGGTTTCGGACTTCTGGGGTGGCAGGGATGGTATCCGTTGCCAGTGCGCCCGTTTCAAGAAGTTTTATTTGTTTCCAGGCTGGTATCACTGCAGCCTGTGAGTATACTTCGGGCATTGAGTACCGGAACTCCGCCTTTGATCGCGTACGATACGCGTCTCGATGAGTGTTATAGACTTGGCTACACGGTCTGAGCTGGCGTCATGGCTGCTGAGTGTTTTATACTATTCTCCGATCCATTTCTTTGATTAATAGTGTAACTGAACCCTTGAAACCTTTCCGTTGTGTTCAATAAATTGTAAGGATATGGCAATATGTTTTATCTATGTATTTACTTTTGTTGTATTTCTTTGGTCCTAGTCCCGTACAAACCATGTCGGACTCCGAGATTGAAACAGAATCCACCATTGGAGTGAAAATTCCTCGTTTCCATGGTACGCGTGACGACAGTTGTATGCTGTGGCGTCACTGTCTTCGTGCCCTGCGCCATGTTTATGGTAGGTAGAATGTTGCGAATGTCTCTGTGGTTCAATCTACTACAGGTAGTTCCACTCAAGACACAACTACAGCAGGTACTGGCCCTGAAGTAGTAACTGCTAGTATCATTGTGAAACGATAAAAGGCTTGTAGTACCATCATCTATGCTCTTGGCGATGCCCCACTACGCGTAATCATGGGTGTTGATGATGGTCCTGCACGTATGTTGCAACTCTTGGATGGACGTTATGCCTTCAATAGGACTGCATCTAGAATTGCAGTGCAGACCCGATTGTTCCGAATGTCGTACAGCGTTGAGAACATGTCCAGCTATGTGGATCAGTACACAGAATTGTTCGCCCACTTAGATCGTATGGGCAAGGATGCTGCTATACCGGAGTCTCACAAGGCACCTATGCTAATTATTTCAATTGTTCCGAGCAGTTAATTGGAGTCCACAGCTGCTGCCCAACGTACCAAGGACAGATCGGAACTCAGCTGGGACTATGTGGCAATCACTTTCATCGATGAGAACAATGCTCGTCTGGTCAGTTCTTCTAGTTCTGAACGTACGCAAAGAGAGAGGAAGAACAGAAAGCAAAGGCTCTGGTGGTTCGCGTGTATCCCAAAACTCTAAACATACGCACATCAGGAAGGGCAATGACTCTGATGATGGGCCAAGTACAGCTGTTAGAGTATATGTGGTGTCCAGTAACAGGACTTATCACTGGGATTTCTGTTATCGTAATGGTCACACAAATGACAGATGCCATGTGAATTCCGATAAACCGGATAGTCACTTACCCAGACGCATCCTGGACAAGCTTAACATCAAGTCAGAGAGCAAATCTGGGGCGTCCAAGTATGTCAATGGAGCAGCTAGTAGTTCATCAAAGATTGAAGTATGTGGAATGGCACTGTAAAAGTCTTTCATCGTACCTCCCGACAGTCGCGATATGGACACCTATACGGATAGTGGTGCTATACCACACTTCTTCCACTCGGTGTCTGCATTTATACCTGAGTCCCTGCACCACGTATAAACTCGAACTATCATGCTTGCAGACAACACTGAAGTGTGTGCACCGCAGCCAGGTGACTTATTATTGTCACTTCAGTACACAAACCTACGATGGACTGAAGTCCTGCTCGCTCTAGAACTGGTATACAATTTGGTGTCCATAGGATGCATGGCAGACAAGGGCATTGAATCCTTTTTTCACTCAAGTGAAGTTCGTTTCACCTTGGACAACGTTTTTGTCGTCAGCAGTCGCAATCGCAATCGACGTTCAGTGTTGTACACCTTGCCGGATTTGATACTGCAAGGTACCAACACAACCTGACAATCCAGACAATCACCTGCTTAAAGCTATCTTGGAAAAACTCAAAACTATTTCTAGTGCCAAACCCAGGCACTTCAGAAGGTCAGTACGAAAGAAATCTAAGATTGATATCGATGCAATGTGTGCTCAAAAGTCTGCAGTGGTGCCCCCGGCGTCTAATTTCATAGAAACCTACGCACACAGTGGTGCTACATTCCACTTCTTCAGTTGTGCTTCCGCCCTCGTCCCAAGCACATTGGTTGACATACAGCAAAGGACGATTAAGGTTGCTGACAACACTACAGTCTCCGAGATGTAATGCTCCCTTTTTCGTAGGCAAAACTAAGGATGTCGGGGTACTTCTAGTCCCGGATCTTGGATACAACTTGGTGTCTGTAGGTGCTATGGCCGATAAAAGCATTCAGTCCGTTTCCTCTGCGAATGAGGTTCGCGTGTTACACTAAGATGGCTTAGAGATTGGATGTGGTCATCGTGACATTTCCTCTCGTTTGTGCACTCTGCCAAGTTCAATCTAGCATAAGGACTTCGTTACGAATAGTATTATTGCAATTCTTCTTGGTGTTGGGCAAAAGCTCCCATGGATTGGAAGAGGGCATGTGCTTCATCAGAATGTTGGAGGAGCGCATATGTATGTTCAGAATTTGCACGCAGAGAATACCAAAGAGTACATTGCTTTCCAAGACCAACATCGAATTGCCCGCAGGGAAGGTTATTATCACCTCCCTACATCCCAGAAAATAAGGCCAATGCCGAGCGCATCAATCGCACAATAGAAGAAGCTGCTCGAGCTTTGCCAATTCAAGCGCACTGGCCAGAATACCACTGCCGTATGCCTTGAAATCCGATATTTATATAATCGATAGATCTCCCCACTCTACATCAGGCCTGAATATATACCTCTTTGTGGGTGGTGGTAAGCCGTCATTGAAGTATTCTAAAGTTTCTGGATGCGCAGCATATATATTGAAAATAAACCTGGCCCCAAGTTCTATTCTCATGCACTTGAGGGAGTGTACTTCCAGAATCTCGAGCATGGTGTTTCCCAGATTCTGATCACTGATGGCTATGAGATTCCTCGAATTTGGGGGTCTGGGCTTGTCACTGGTCATGAATACACATTCAATAGTGCACCATATCTTAAAAACTATATGGGCGACGAAAGTGCATCACACATTGACTATGGTTGGTCTTGATACCATAACTGTGGCTGGAATTCCGACGAGCTTTCAATTCATATTCTCTGCCAAGATAGGGGTGCTACAAGCGTTCATACACCAGACGAACCACTCCGCCCCGAGGGAGTTGCAAGGGAAGACAATGATACAGACATAAACCCCAAGCCATTCACCCATGGAGCTGAAGCAGTAAAGATGAAAAAATAAGGACTTACCCAGGACCATGACGAGAAACATTGATGTTTGCACATGCTCGAGTGTCGGTTAGCCCTAGGAAATCATGGTAGACTACTTGGAAACAAAGTTGCATATAACGATGGGCACTTTTCAGCACGTCTTTTGCCAAAACGCAAAGGCGTGTGTGCTCGAACCCAACATAAAATGGGCTTATGATTGGCTAATTCATTTGCCCTTATTCATTACGTGGTTTACAAGTGGTACACATTGTATGGGTCGTGGGCACAGCATGAACCACCTGGCAGAAAGTGAGCGGACAACGTACATGGGATTCTGTGTGGTTACATCTGGTTTCCGAGTACATGAAGTTGTTGCAGACGTGTGATTGTGTGTGCTAGCTGGTGTACGGTATGCAAAGGACTTAAGCTATTCATATGGACACACTGTTATTAGAACTTGTGCATTTTCATGGTCATGATGACACAAATAAGTAGTTATACACTGCTTTGATATGCTGGCACATTGTTGTCATGGTTTTTTCACTTATAGTGCTTCGTTGGCATGTGTTGGAATAATGTTATGCATGGTTGTATTGAACTGTCACCATTTTGTGCAACCCTTAATGCTTTATGTTTGAATCTGATTGGGAGTATTGGGTGTCCGAAGTTAGTGCTTAGGGTTTGCCATGTAGTTGTAGTGCACTCCAGTCGTGCTATATAAGTTGCAGATGTTGCAGCTCCAAGGAAACCACCCCAAGACTGGCAACTTTAACTCTTGTCTTTACTTCTTCCTTTCTTTTTCATTTCTGTCGAAGCCCAACTTCATCTATCATCATCACATGGTAAGCATGGTGGAGACTATACGCTATGGCAGCTTCATCTTCGTGGAGTGTGTCACACTAATGGTGTCTGGAATGTAGTGGCATTAACTCTGAATGAGACATCGAGTGCTACATTGACTCAAGACTCAACCTCCAGTGCTGCTCCGAGTACTTACAAACTCATGGCAAAACGCAAATCGTCATGTGCAATCATCATCTGTGTCTTTGGAGAGGACCCCCGACGCGTATTCATGGATGTGGATGATGATCCGGCCCATATGCTTAGACTATTAGATGCACGTTATTCCTGTAATCAAACGGTATCTCGTATCGCTGTACAGATCCGAATTTTCACATAATGGCAAAAGTATGTCGGAAGATGTCGATTAGTCTGCCACGTTATTCTTGCAGTTGGGCCGAGTGGGGAAGGACGGTGCCATTCTGGAGTCACATAAGGCTCCAATGCTGTTGGTCTCTATTCACCCCAACTGCTCACTGGAGCCAATTGCTTCGGCACGTAGGAAAAAAGAAATCTCGGAACTAACCTGGGACTATGTCGCAACTACTTTGATTTAACGAGTATCCCGCTCGTCAACTTGATTCTGCCAGTTCAAGTCGTGGCCATGTGGTCGTAACCGCAAAAAACCGAGTTAAGGCCATCGGCTGTCATTTTGGACGCAACAGAATGTCAAATGGGGTCAAAAGTGATGGTAGCACATCACATTGCAACTCCAAGGTGGAGTCCAATGGGCGTTTTTATGCTGTTTCCAGCAAAAAAGGTTATCATTGCATCTTCTGTGACCACCACTGTCATACGCAAGTCCGATGCCATATGAACCCCGATAATCTGAACATCCACTTACTGAAAGCCATCTCGGACCAACTCTAAGCCAGTTCTGGTGACTGGTCCAAACCCTTTCGAAAAGTTCCAAAAAGAAGATCCAAGATTGACATCGCCAGAATGGGTGTCAAGAAGTCTACGGTGCTCCCATCTGCGTCTAATAGATTAAACACCTATGCGAAAAACGGATTCACGTCCCATTTCTTTTGTTCTCCATCCGCCTTTGTACCCAACACATTGTTTGATGTATCTCCGAGGTCTATTGAGCTTGCTGACAACACACGGTCACAGCCACTAAACAAGAAGGTGTTTTACTGCCCTTCGCCAAGGCTAACCTGCGGGTGAAAGATATATGGCTCTTCGTACCAGATATTAGATACGACTTGGTGTCTGTTGGTCCGATGGCCGATAAAGGCATTCAATCGATGTTCTTTTGCAACTGATGTTCGCCTCACACACGAAGAAAGGTTTGAAACTTGATGTTGTCAGCAAAACATGCGCTCTGGGTTCCACACGTTGCCTCTTCTAATCGTCCATACCGCTCACAGAACGCTCTTATTGGCAAAAGACGTAGACATCACAAAGCTGTGGCACCGCTGACTTGCATATATGAACCCATAAGACCTTCAGAAGGTACAATAGCAAGTTGATCGAGTGCCAAAGCTAAAGCAGATGGTGGAGAGATGTGGGACGTGTCGATTGGGCAAGGCACATAAACAAATGGTTTTGGGAAAGTTTAGGCAAGCAAAAGAGATTGGACACATTTTGCACTCGGACATTCTTGGTCATTTGCTCCCATCGTTTCGTGATCATTTTCACTATGTGTCTTCGTTCATCGATGACCACTCTCAGCATTCTCTGATGGGCTTCATGTTGCATAGATATGAGATTGGTGATGTATTTGTGGGGATTAGGCAGAAGCGTCAGGAGCTTGGAGGAGAGCTTTTGCTTGTTCAGAGTTTGCATTCGAACAATGCAAAAGATTACATTGCACTCCAAAAAAACCCTGCCAATGGTCTAAAAAGAACTTCTTTCTGACCTCTTTATACCCCGGAAGATAACGCTATTGCCGAGCACATCAATCAATCTATGAAAGAAGCGACTCGAGCTTTGCTGATTCAGACCAATTTGCCAGAATTGTTACGGGCTTATGCACTAAAATATGTTATATATGTTCGTAATAGAGCTCCCCACTCTACCACCGGCTTGACTTCATTCCTGTTAGTGACTGCTAAGAAGCCGTCTTTGAAGTACGGTAGAGTGTTTGGATGCGCAGCATATGTCTTGAAAATAAACCCCGACCGTAAATTTGAGTCTCGTTCACTTGAGAGAGTGTACTTGCAGACTCACGAGCATGGTTTTTACGAGGTTCTGATCACTGATGACTTTGAGATTCTTCGAATTGTGAGGTCCCGGTGTGTTACTTTTGATGAGTCCACATTTCCTGGGATCACCATTTCTTAAAAATTACAGCGATGACGTGCATCAGACGTTGACTTTAGTAGCGCTGGGTACGACAGCTGTAGTGAATTCTCAGGTGAGTTCTCACTTGATGGTGTCGAAGAGCTTAGGTCGTCCCCAAAACCGGTACCACAGATGCCGAAGACCATCCCGCAGAAACCGTGAGTGATGTTGACATTCCAGTTTCAGACCGTGCTGTTAGTGACGCAGGTGATGGCAAGGACAGTGATAATGATTCTAGTGATCTTGGTGAGTCGAAAGTTAAGCCTAGACTATGATCCAGGTATCCTCGTCGCAATCGGGGTGCAACAAAACTTTGGTTCCATATGGTTGGTGCTTCTACTTCTCCAGTCAAAGTGACCAAAAATGACGACCATCACTTAAGGAGGCATTGTCTTCAACACCCTCAGAAAAAGCGCAACGGGAGAGCGCCATTGATGAAGAGCTCGCATCACTAAGTATCAAAGGTACTTGGGTTGCAGATGACTCACTGCAGTCACAGCCATTATCTACAAATACCATTCTTAATGTGAAACGTGATGCAAATGCTGCATTTGAGCGATTCCGAGCTCATTTCGTAGCAGGAGGAAAACACCAGACATATGGTCAGGATTACACGGACAACTATGCACCAGTTATGTCATTCAACGTGGTTTGCATGTTCCTGTACATTATGCTCTACATGCAAATGTACATTTCAAAGGTTGATCTTAGAACTGAGTTCCGGAATTGTGGCAAGAAGGAACAAGTTTCGATAGTATCTCCCCTCATATCCCTGGATTGAAATCAAGACGCTAAAAACTGCTGAAGACCCTATATGGACTTAAGCAGGCTCACATTGCGTGGCAGACCAAGTTCAGCATTGACATTAAAGGCTTAGGCTTTGAAGAACTGCCTAGTGCGCAATGTGTGTTCCGACGCATGTTGACCGATAACATCTATGCGTAAATCCTGGTCTACGTGAACGACCTGCTCATCTGTACGCCAAGTGCTGAAGAACGGTCCCGAGTTTTGGAGGGGTTCAAGATATTCTGTGACCTGAGGGTTAGGGATCGTGTCAGACTCTACTTCGGTGTTGAGTTTTTCTGGAATATGGACTCCAATGGGCAGCTGCTGGGTGTAAAACTCGCAAAAACCAAAACGCTACGTGCGCGTGTCATGAAAACAAAAAGAAAGAAAGGGGAGGGAGAAGAAACGAAAAACTAAAACAAGGAAGGTTGTCAGCCTCAGTCGACCAGTTTACTCGAGAGCAGTCAAAGGCAACCTACATATACCCTACCAAACACACTTCACCGTCGCCGCAGCAAGCGACACTGGCGGTTGCACCATTACATTACAGGTTCTTTGTGTGTGCAGGTGTACACGAAAAGCGCTCTCAATCTTGAGTGTCACAATTTCAAATAACTAAATCAATCGATGCAGCAAATACATTTCCAGTCCCTTGATCTGGAACAAGCTCTGAAAACCCTACATATTCCGTCCTAACACTCAAACCCCTCAGTGCAGCCCAAAAACGCACATTGTCCCAGATTGCCCAATACAGCTCCCATTCGCATCGTTGGCATTGCACTACAAGAGTCTACTGCGCGCACACTTGGACCAAACATATTGTTCCACTTGTGCATATCCGCAATCCGGTACCATGCACTCCATAAAACTTGTACGGTATACAATGCATATAGCTTTTTGCATTATCCAATCATATTGCCGTCTCAAGTTGGGTCTGAGCAGAAGCGCATATGCACTTTTAGAGCAAGGGGGACCAAAAGTGCCCATCTTTCCTTGAAGGTCTGGTTTTGAACCATGTTTAGGCCTTCTGGAGGGGGGGGATGGCCAGTTGGCCAGTCACTCGATCCTTTCCAGACTTCAACACTCCGTCTCGCGTTTCTTTCCAAGACCCTCCGTTTTGGAATTGCATTAGAACTCACACGTTCTAATGGCTTGGTGAGTATATCGGCATCGTTCAGCTCACTTAGGACATAATGAAACCTAATCACATTGTCTCTTTTGAGATTTCGGATAGAGTGAACCTTTATATTATTTTCTTACGACGACTAGGACACGTTTCTCCGCCAGCCCACTCCACTGCGCACTGGTTGTCAGATTGTAGAGGAACCAGAGCTTTCCCGTCGAAACCGCATTCCCGTAGCATACGAGCAACCTATACCCTTTCCTGTGCAACCAACTTCAGAGCATATTGCTCCGCCTGGCCAGTTCATAGCACAACTGACGCTTGTTATCTACCACCATACTATCAAGTTGCTTACCCAGGTTTAACGATATACCCAGACATCGACTTCCGAGTAGTAGTTTCTCCAGCGTAGTCAGAGTCCACAAAACCAGGCAGATGTAGCGATTCAGTGCTGTAGCATAGCCCATGCTGTTGGGTTCCACACAGGTACCTGAGCATACGCTTCACACCAAGCAGTAGGAGCACTCTGAAGACGAGCCAAAATGAGAACCGCAGCTTGTATATCCACCGTAGTCTGTAGTTCCAAGTACAGCAGAGACCCGATCATCTGCTGGTACAGCTGCACATCCATTGATGATTTGTCCTCTTCCGTTGCTAGAGATGTAATTAGGCACTACACCATAGGGATAGGTACTTGGCTGAGCATTCCGAAAACCAAGTCGTCTAAACATACTTTCAATATACACCGATTTTCCCAGCTTGACACCAAGAAGTTGTCTGGCTGTACCTATCTTCCATGACAACTCCACGCCAAGGTACAGACTGATTCGGTTTTCAATGCAAAGCTCATAGAAATTTCCTAAAAACCCAACCCCTTCATGTCTGCTTTGAAATTGGTGTGCCATGCTAGATGAGCCTGTTTCAAACCGTTCATAGCCTTGAGTAACTTATAGCACTTTGCTGTCCAACTAGGAACATCACGCAGCGACATCACCAACACTTCTTCTTTAAGCTCACCGTCGAGTAATGTAGTTTTAACATCTACTTGAGCCACATACATCTGAAGACAAATTGCCACGTACAGGAACATGTGGAGCAAACTGAATGGCACCATTGGCGCATTTGTCTCCATTTAGTTCTGCCCGTATGTTTGGTGGTTGCCAGAAATCACAATTCTAGCCTTCAATCTATCAACCGATCCTTTGGAATCGCACTTAACGTTCAAGATGATATGATTAGGAAGAGGCTGAGATGCAGGTGACTGATCCTCCTCCTAAGTATTCTTCTCCTTTAAAGATGTCTGTTATTCATCAATGGTATTTTTCCAAAGGCTCTGCTCAAGTGGTATGGCAGACATTGCTTTACCCAGAGTAGGTTCATCACTGGTAGTATTATCCATTTTTGATGTTGCACTACCGGCCATGTACCACCACTTAGATGGTGCACGTCATGCACGGCGAGGATAGGGTGGTTCTGCTTCAGATTCCGGTAAGACATCAGTGTCCACAGTAGGTTGAATAATACTTGGGACATGCTCACCACCATTTTACGGGTCCGAATCTTCATGAAAAGTGTGCTCGCTATCATCTGGGTGCTTGGTACTGCTTTCAGTACTCTGTGCCCTTGGGATAAGAGTGGATTCAGTAGGTTCTGTATCACTCTCCATGTCGCATGGATTGGCTACAGAAACCATACTAGCACTCTCAGTATCACTATAGAAGTGTTCGGTTCATTCCTAAGTATCATCTGATGGACCTTCAACACTCATGACATGTTCAAGAAATGGTGCACCAGGGTAGTTGGACTCGTCAAATGCATGCTGAGACTATAAAATGCATGTATTTCCATCACTATTATTGACTTGAACACCATACACACCATGCGCAAGACTCGGCAAGTGCACTCCCTCAAATGCACGAGATTCGACCTTGGTATCCAGTTGCATCTTGGGCACGAATGCAGCACACCCAAACACTTCGAGATGCTTCAGTGATGGTTTTGAAACAGACATCAAGAGGAAAGGGCTGCTTCCAGTTGCAGGTGACAAATATTGCGAACATGTATGACGTGGTTTAATGCATATGGCCACAAGCACTCTGGAAAAATTGCCTGTATGAGAAAAGCTCGAGCAGCTTCCTCCATAGTGTGACTGATGCGCTCGGCTATTGCATTGTGTTCCGGAGTATACGGAGGAGAGAAAGAACTGCCTTGAAGTTCGTTGGCAGGGTTCATCTGCAACGCAATATAATCTTCAGCATTATCCAAGTGCACTTTCGCAATACACACTCCTCCAAGCTGCTAGATCTTGTGCCGAACTGCATCGAATACAACATCAATTTCACTTTTACGCGTTATGAAGCCTAAGAGTGCATACCGTGAATTCTCGTCAAGGTAGATAGAGGCATATTGAAACCCCTGTGGGAATGACGGTAGAAGTGGTCCTAGTATGTCAGAGTGTACCACCTCACCAACGGCTGATGCTCGGTCATACCTGCCAGGAAAGGGAAGTTTATGCGCCTTACAAACCCTACAAGAGCAGCGTATCTCCTCCATTTCCGACATCATCGGCACCCCTTCAGCATGTTTGTACACTGACTGGAGGTTGCGCGCATTGATGTGGCCAAGTCGCAAATGCCATTGATTGCCATATATTAACAATACTCGACTCGGATTTCTTCTTGCAATGATCTCCAACAGTTGGAGAGAAGAGAGAGGTTGGGTTGGTACCTTGCAATATCGGATCAGGTAAGTTCTATAACCCTGGATGTCAATTTCAATTGCCACTAGGAACCAATATTTCAAGATGACAAGAACTTCACATGAGCAAAACAAGGATTTAATGCCCTTGTCTTCCATGCATCCTACGAACACCAAATTGTATTCCAGTTCTGGAACGAACAGGACATCAGTCAATCGTAGGTTTGCGTACTCGAATGGCAGTACTACGGTACCCCACTGCATTGCACATACTTCAATTTTTTCTGCAAGCATGACCTTTCGAGCTTTTACGTGGTGCAGGGACTCGGGAATAAACGCCGACATGGAATGCAAGAAGTGTGATGTAGCACCACTATCGGCATAGGTGTCCATATCGCGACTGTCGGGAGGCAGGATAGAAGACTTTTCCAGTGCCATGCCATATATTCTATTCTTTCATGAACTACCAGCCGGCTTATTGGAAGACTTGGAAGCCCCAAAGTTGCTCTTTGACTTGATGTTATGCTTTCCCAGGAGGCTTTTGGGTAAGTGATTATCTGGGCTATCGGGATTCACATGGAATCCGTCCTTCTTTTTACCATCACAATCTCAGAATCCACAGTGATACGTCCGCTTACTGGACACCGCATATGCTCTACCAGCTGTACTTGGCCAATCATCAGAGTCACTGCCGTCCCTGAATTGCGTGTGACCAGAATTTTTGGACCCACGCGAACCACCATAACATTTGCTTCTGTTCTTCTCCGGACTTCGCGTACGTCCAGATGCAGAGGACCTGACCTGAAAAGCATTGTAATAATCGATCAAATTGGTTACCACCTAGTCCCAGGTGAGTTTCGATATTTCCTTGGTACGTACTGCAGCAGACGTGGACGCAAATGAACTGCTCGGAGCAATTGAATCAAATTGCATAGGTGCCTTTTGGGACTTCAGTATAGCATCCTCTTTGCCCATGTGGTATACCTGCGCGAACGATGCCGTGTATTGATCCACATAGCTGGATATGTTCTCACTGCTGTACAAAATTTGGAACAGTCGGGACTGAACCGCAATCTTGGATACAGTCCTATTGGAGGCGTAGCGTCCATCCAAGAGTTGCCACATACGTGCAGGGTCATCATCAACATCCATGATTAAGCGTATTGGGCATCAGAAAGAGCACAGATGATGGTACCACAAGCCTTTTCTTGTTTCGCAATGATACAGGGGGTTACTACTTCAGTGCCAGTACCAGCTGTATTTTTGTCTTTAGTGCAGCTTTCTGTAGTAGATTGAACACCAGAGGAATTTTTGAAATTCCACACACCATTAATAAGGCATGCAGAACGAAGAGAGTGACGCCACAGCATATAATCATCACCACTTTTACCATTGAAACGATGAATTTTCATTCCAGAGGTGGATTCTGTTTGAAATTCGGAGTCCGACATTGTTCTTACGGGACTAGAACCAAAAAGAAAAACCAACCAAAGCAACTATTCAGAAACCAAATGTAGTGATCTGTACACAATGTAGTGAAGGCGAAAGAGAGATTTCAAGGCTTGTATTACACGAGGAACTAAAAGAACTGGAGCAGAGAAGAATCTCAAACACACTACGGCGAGGATGTTAGCGGAGTGCGTGTAACCAAGTCTACTACGCTCGTCGAGACGCGTCTCGTACGCGATCAAAGGCGAGTTTTGGGTACTCAATGACCGTAGTATACTCACAAGACGTACTGATACGAGCCTGGAGACAAAAAACACTTCTTAAGACGGGTGAACTGGCAGGATATACAATCCCCACTACCCTTAAGGTCCTAATCCTCTGCTTACTCTCTCCAGGTGAGGTGCCATTTCTGCAAATAGTTTTCCTCTGCGCAATTCAGAGCGCGGGGCTTTAAAATCCGTACGAGAGGTCCAAAGGGGGGTAGTAGCCGACGCGATAAGCTCTTTCCAGTTAACCTATTCTAGTCGCTTGCTGGGAAACAGCGCGGTTTTCCTTGTGCGCTAGAGCAAATAAGCAGGGATCGGAACAGGCGCAAGTCTGTTTACCAGACACGGGCCCTTGAACGCTTTGCCTACTTTCACCACTGCCAGTTGGCTTCCACAAGATTCGGTCGCTCGCAACTCAGCCCGTACCTGAGAAAAACCAAGTCTTCGTAGAACCGAAAGAGATATTAGTAGAGCGTGACGTCTGTGAAAAGTCGACGCTCTGGGTCCATAACCTATTGCAAGGAACGCAGGTTAGATAAACAAGAGAAAGTAAATGGAGGAAGTAGAAACAAGAAAATAAAACAAGGAAGGCTATCAGCCTTGATCGAGCAGTTTGATCGAGAGCGTGCAGTCCCAACCTACAAATACCCTGCAGCAGACACGTTGCAGTCGTCGTGGCAAGTGAAAGTGGCGATTGCACCATTACAACACAGGTTCTTTGTGTGTGCAGGTTTACACGCAAAGCGCGAGCAAACTAGAGTCACACAATTTCAAATACCTGAATCAATCAACAACTAAACCAATCAACAATTTAATCAAGCAATGCTACAAATCCATTTCCAGGCTCTTGATCCAGAACCAGCTCTAAGTAATCAATAATTTCCATTCTGGCACTTAATTCCCTCAGTGCAGCCCACAAACGCACATTGTCCCCAAATCGCCCAATACAGCACACACTCGCACATTCGGCATTGCACTACAACTTCCTACTGCGCGCAAACTTGGAGCAACCACATTGCTCTATTTGTACATATCAGCAATCTAGTACGATTCCATCCATAACAAATTTACGCTATACAATGTATATAGCATTTTGCAGTAGCCAGTCACATTGTCATCTCACGTGGGGTTTGAGGAGAAGGGCATAAGCGCTTTTGGAAAGGGGAGGTCCAAAAGTTCCCATCGTTCCCTGAACTTTTGGTGTTGAACCAAGTTGAGGCCTTCTGGGGGGGTTGGCCAGTCACTCGAGCACTTCCAGACTTCAAGAAAGAAGGGTTGAAAAAATTTGGATCTGTTCCACGAGACATGCCCTCTAGTTTTTACACCCTGCCACGTCCAATCGAGCATACCGATCACAGAACGCTCCTATCTCTTAAAGACGTAGACATCACAAAGCTCGCGCACCGCCGTCTTGCACATATGAACCCACCAGATCTTCAAAAGGTACACGAGCAAGTGGATGGAGTGCAAAAGCTGAAGCAGATGAAGGATGTATGGCGGCCGTATCGACTGCGCAAGGCGCATAAGCCTCCGGTTTTGAGAGAGTTCAAACGAGCAAAAGAATTTGGATATATTGTGCACTCGGACATTTTTGGTTCTTTGCTCCCATCGTTTCCTGATCGTTTTCAATATGCGTCCTCATTCCTCGATGACCGGTCTCGGTATGCTCTGATAAGCTTAATGTTGTATAGATCTGAGGTGATGTATTTGTGGTTTCTGGTTAAAGGAAATGAGTGCAGTGCATTACAATAAAACACTGCCAATGATCTCCAGGGAACGGCGTTCTGACCTATTTATGCCTCGGAACATAACGCCATTGCCGAGTGCATCAATCGCACTGTAGAAGACTTGACTCGAACTTTGCTGATTCAGGCCAATTTTGCAGAATCCTTATGCCAGTATCCAATAGAATATGTTATATATGTTGGTAATGTTCCCCACTCTACCACCGGCTTGAATAAATACCTTTTAGTGACTGGTGATAAGCCGTTGTTGAAATACGCTAGAGTGTTTGGATGCGCAGCATATGTCTCGGACATAAAAAAGGACAACAAATTCGAGTCTCGTGCATTTGACGGATTGTACTTGCAGACTTTAGACCATGGTGTTTACGAGGTTCTAATTACTGATGAATATGATATTACTCTAATTGTGAGGTCCCAGCATGTAACGCTTGATGAATCCACATTCCCTGCGGCACCATATCTCACATATTATATGGATGACGAACGTGCATCAGACGTTGAATATAGTAGCGCTGGTACGAAAACTGTAGTGAAAGCTCGGATGAGGTCTCACTTGATGGTGTTGAAGAACTTCGGTCTTTCCCAGATACTGGTACAAAAGACACACCAGATCATCCCACAGAAACATTGAATGACGTTGAAATTCCTGTTTTAAACCCTGCTGCTAGTGACGCGGGTGATGGCGAGGACAGTGATAATGATCCTCGTGATCTTGGTGAGTCGAAAGTTAAGCCTGGACTAGGAACCAGGTGTACTCGTCCCAATCGGCGTGCACAACGACGTTTGTGGTATATGGCCGGTGCTGCTACTGCTCCAGTAGAGGAGACCACCAGTGAAGACCAAACATTTCAGGAGGCATTGTCCTCAACTCCGTCAGCAAGAGCGCGATGGGAGAGCGCTATTGATGGAAAGCTCGCATCACTTAATGACAAAGGTACTTGTGTTGCGGATGACTCACCGCAGTCACAGCCATTATCTAAAAATGTCATTCTTAAGGTGAAACGAGATGCAAATGCTGCAGTTGACCGATTTTGAGCTCATTTCGTAGCAGGAGGAAAGCACAAGATATATGGTCAGGATTACATGGAGAACTATGCACCAGTTGTGTCTTTCAACTTGGTTCGCATGTTCCTGTACATTATGCTCTGCATGCAAATGTACATTTCACAGGTTGATATTAAAATCGCTTTCCGGAAATCTGACCTGAAGGAAGACGTTTCGATAATATCTTGACGTGATATCACTGGGTTGAAATCACGATGTTAAAAACTGGCGAAGACCCTATATGGACTCAAGCGGGCTCGCTTTGCGTGGTACACTAAGTTTAGTACGGGAAGTAACGGCTTAGGATTTGAAGAACTGCGTAGTGCGCCATGCGCGTTTCGATGCAAGTTGACCAGTAAAACCTATGCGAACATCCTGGTATACGTGGACGACCTGCTCATCTTTACGCCAAGTGCTGAACAACGGTCCTGAATCTTGGAGGAGCTCAATGCATTGTATGACCCGAGGGTTGAGGAGCGTGCCAGAATCTACCTCGGTGTTGAGTTTACCTGGAAGAAGGACTCCAACGGGCAGCTTCTGAGTGCAAAAATCGCACAACCCATATATATGGAAGGCATACTGCGCAGTTTTGAACTGCATAATTGGGACCCAGCACCGAGCCCAGTGGTGGAATCGTTTTTTACTTCCCTGGATGTGTAGGAGGACAAGTCAGGTCATGATGCTTAATTGTACCAGCAGATGATCAAATGTCTGCTGTACTTGGCATTACGCGTTTGGAAATACTGGCTGCTGTTCTTATACTGACGCGCTTCCAGAACTCTCCTACTGCATACTGCCACCGAACAGCCAAACGTGTGATACGGTACCTCGGTGGTACTGGTGATCATGGTTTATTGTACCGGCGTGGATGTGTACATAGAAATTCTTCTTTAGACTTAGATTTCACGAGTGATACAACAGATCGCAAGTTCTTGTCTGATTATTTGAATAAACATGGCTTCAGCTCATGTTTTTTTGGTGCTCACAAGCAATAATCAGTTGCATTGTCGCCTGGTGAGGCCAAGTTATATGCATTGGTAATGACGGCTCAGGAGATAATTTTGATATCACGTGTGTCAGAGAGTGTGGAAGAGCAGCTGATAGCAGTGTTGCAATCCTCTCAGATAACCAATGTGCTATTGAGTGGCCTGTTGGTGAACGTTTTCCTTCTGGCCGTACGAAGCATATAGATATCAAGGTGCACTTCATTAGGCAACTGGTTAAGGACACAGTCATATCTGTGAAGTATGTTGCCAGTGAAGACCATGATGCAGACATCCTCACCAAGCCACATAGCCCTTTGGCTGCACGATTGATATTAGAAAGAGTGGGCCCTCACCGGGAAATTGAGAAGTAGTGTTGATTTTGGTGTAGTGCAATGCCCCGAAGCGAAAGCTCACCCAAAAATGTTCGGTACATTTCCTCGTTAGAGGAGAGCCCAGTCTGGTAGAACCCTCCCAGGAGTGGCACGATTTTGTCGTGTTGTAAGGGTGAGGCCACCCGTCACGACTTGGGCAGGGAGGTTGAAGTAAGAATCGGGTATCCTCTGGACCAGGTTATGGGGGTGGTGGTCGTCTGGAGAAGTGATGTTTCCATGTTAGTGGCACGCACGAACACGAGCCGTGGGTAGCGGCAAAGCCACCCTGTAAAGGGAAAAAGAAAGGGGGAGCTGAGTCACGAGTGTCGTGAAGAATAATAACGACCGTGCCAGTAAATAAACCTTATACAAGGCGAACACCAATACAGTTGGAATAACAATCCGAATACTCGTGTCCTTTAGATAGGAAAGTGGGTTAGACTTTCCGTATACTACGGTGCTTCCCTCCAAGGAGGAGTAGAGGACACAAAGGCGGTGAGGTCTAGAGTGAATTCTCTAAGTTGGGTTTCCCTGTTGGGGATGGTTTACTGGTGTGATGGCAACACGCCGGCGCACTAAATATTAACCATCCAAGAAATAGGTGTAAAAATTATAAATAGACCTAACTAAATTACTTCACTTTGGTGTTTCATGCCCATTACTCTGGCCAACCGCCAATTGACTCTTTCGTGTCCCACTTCTCAAATAAACTATTAGTGGTCATAGTTCATTCATACAATGACTATATTACCGAAACATTTGGGAAATGAACCAAGTACCAAGAATCCCTCCCTGAGAGCATTGCACTTCATATCCCCCTCCTTAGTCCGGAAAGCCACCGCGAACGGGAGCGAATTCCAGCGGAAAATGGGTGATATAATTCCAATCCTCTCTGGGTCACCGGGTCAAACCTCTGACTGGGAGAAACAACCTCATGCAAAAGCAGCAACCCAGCCTTCCACAAGTGTAAAATCTTCTCCTTCTTACTCAACTCAGTCATATCACACGCTTACAGGCTTTTGAAGCGGAAAATGAACAACAACAACAACCAGCCTCCAAGACCGTCTCTAGTCAGAAACTTCACAACCGGTTTCCGGTCGATACTCCTGCCACAAGGGAGGCGAACTCCGGCACAGCGTGCCAACATTGGCACAGCTTTCCGGCATTGGTTCCAACTTCCAACAGCGGTAGCTCCTTCCAGACTGATCCCAGCGGCCACTTGGCCGTCTTATAATGCCCTCGTACGATTTGGTCCGATGAATTGGAGTTAGGCCTCTCGGCTCGGGCTTGTGCCGTGGTTCCATCCCATCGCTGTCCTTGACAAACATCTGGTGTCAGAATACGCGGATGGTTCCAGTACCCTGCCCGTGCCCGAAGATTTCCCCAGCCTCGTCACCTCCTCGTAAGACTGGCGGCATCTAATCGCCATCCTGATGCACAGTATTAGAAGAAGCTTGGGAGAAGCTGCGACTGTGGCTCGTGCAGTGCTGGTGTGGATCGCATACCAACGGCAGAGCCGGGTGCCTTTCGAATTCCCAGTGCCTACCGGCTTTTGCTTTGGTGTCAGTCTATTACGAACGGGCAGTAAAATCAGTTACGGAGAGCGCCTGGCCAGCCTCGAATCCCTCGCGTGGAAGTAGTTTCCCGCTGCGCCGCAAGAAGCCCTGTGTTGGGAACGAACGATACTTTGGGCTGAATTCTGGTACTTTCCCCGGCAGTCCCGGTCCAACTTCCTCCAATACGTAATTCGTTTTGACCGGCGCTGGCGATCCCGATTAGTGTACTTTGTCCCGTATCATAACGTGGAGATTGAGCGGACTGCTCCGCTTCAACGACAGGGTCGGTACGTTGCACTCCTTGAATGAGAGAGGTTTCACGAGGCTTGCCCAGATTGCTACGTTGAGCTCCCGAACGCACTCACGTACCTCGGTTTCTTCCTAATTGATCCCAAGTCGGTACTTTGGTCGGTAATTGTAACCGAGTGGGCTGCCTGCCCTGTGGTGTATACCTTCGCTGGGTTTTACGACCTGTATGGAGTGTGGTTCATCCAACTGCGTGTGCGGGGCGCTATGCGCAACCTGGACCTCATTGTCCTCTTTGGGGGTATTGCCAACAATGAAAAAGTACTCCAATTATTTTGATTGATCGAAATTATTGACTGGAGTTGGGTCCCGCTGGAACAGAGCGGTCGGCTTGACGGCGGCGGTGGCGGTACAGGTGGTCCACGTCTTGGTTGAAACACCGCTCTGGCGGCCTATTTCATCTACCTCGATCCCTGGGAGTTCCGGGAGATATTCTCCGAGGAGGCGAGGGAACTCCGCGACGGACCGCGGCACTTGCTAGACGACCACCCAATGGGAAACGTCGACTCAGATAATTACTATCGGGTGTATAGTAGTAATGAACCGATGGTCGATAACAAATCCGAAGAGCCAGAGAACATGGAAATAGATGTTGCCGATATGATCGTGGACGAATCTCTCGAGGGAATGTCTCCGGTTTTTAGTCCTCCAACGGCGAGTGCTAGGCCTTCACTCCCCAGCTGGGGTGCAGTCAATGAAAGCGATGGCATTGCCAGCTTCCTCTACAGAGCAGTTTTAAGCGCTGCCAGGGTATGGGGTGACGTCACCGCAATGGCAGATGCCTTGGCTTACCGCCTTGCAAGTGGTCACGCCCAGGACGATGGGGAGGGGTCGAACCTCTAATTTAGTATTCTGGTCTCTTTCTCAGGCCTAGCCAGTAATGTAGATTAGCATCACACAGAAGCACGGGGCGCCTGAGTGAACTTTCCCGTGCAGAACGGAGTTTTCTTCTTCCCTAACGCCCTTGACGCAGTCTATACAAAAGAGATTGAACTTCTCCTTTCCGACCTTCCACGACTTGCAGGCGTTTTTAATCCTCCTGGGCGTTGCACAGCATAGCTTGGTTTGTGGTACCAGCACTGCCGTGATATTGGACCACCTTTGAACGAGGGAGAAGTTCGATGTTTTCCACAGTGTCCCAGCTTGGGTCATATGCGTACCAACCAACTCGGTATCTTGGAATATATTCCTGATTTCAGTTGAGTCCAACGATTCGTTCAATAAACAAACCCTTCTTTGTATACGTGACTGCGTTGCCATTTTATAATGACTTCGCTTGTCAGTGGTTGCCCGTGGGATGAGATATTTTCGCTCAGAGGTGCGTCAGGATGCAACCTTGCTTCTCGCTGAGGACACGGCCCAGAGTGCAGAATAATATCCGCCAAGAGGTTTTCTTCGTGGAACGGTTGCCGCATAACGCGGTAAATATATCGTACCGCTAGTTTTCGGGGGTCCTCTGTCCCAGATTGACGGTATTCCAGTCGAACCGTGAGCTTGCGGGCATCTTGCTGCTTTGGCGGAGTTGTGGAGGTCATTCTCTAGTGGGGCTTTCCACGTTGCGTGGTGACTGGTGTGGGGTGCGCAATCTCCATGCGTTCATGTGACTCCCACGGCATGTGGTTCTGAAACGCCTACCTGCGCTTTGCCTCCCTTGGCATTTACCTTGCACTGTCAGGCTGCACCGTGCACTGCTGTGTTGGCACACAGTATCCGGCGGGTACTTCCGGGGCCCCGGTGTGTTGCATCAAACTCCCTGATGGGAGTGTACAGCTGGCGCCGTGGCCACCCTGCTGTCCGTAGACTTTGACTTTATTTGAGGTTTCATGTCTTCCTCAAGGGGTGCATCATCCTGTACGACCAGTTTAATTCTGGCGACAACACCTGCTTTTTCCGAGACGCTCGGTATATTACCCCTACTGCGCGGAGACTTCAGCACTTCGACCTCCGAATTTGAAATACAATTCCCGTTATGAACGGTTCTCAATTCCGGGGCTGTAGAGCCAGGGTCTTGAGTTGCAAGAGGTGCATTCCTTCTTTTCTCCCTCAAGAGGGTCTTTTCACTTTCCAGAGTTACTGGTTTTCCAACGTGTGCGTTGCCCACTACCAGCGGTATGGATGGTGCTGAGGAATCCGTTTTGGTGGGAAATTCCGTCGACGACGGTTGTCCGACTACACCCCGGGGAGGGGTCTGTGAAATGATATCGCGATCCTGATTCAGGGAATTGCCCTGGCTCAGGGATATAGACTGTGGGTTCGGTCCACTCTCCCGTATCATACGGTGTAACTGCGTCGTTCCCAAACCCTGTGTGGGGGATTGCACGGCTTCATCGACCTTTCATGTTCCACGGTGAGGTTCAATATTACTTTTTCGTATTTCACGGCTCAAATCTCGTGGCGACGGTATTATCTTTCCACACTAGCGATAGGTGTTCTCTCCCTCCTTAGACGGAGCAAGGGGAGTAGCAGTAGAGTATCCCACATGGCGGGTGTGTATGTGTGTGCCGAAGTGGCCTTATTATTAGGAGTAGAGAAAGGTCCGTTTGGACATGAGTGATTTGGTCGAGCCGGGGTCTCCGACAATGTCAGTAAATCTTAGAGGCCCCAAGTAGGGTATGATAAAGTAGTCGGTTCATTTCGTCCGGGGATTTCGGGCACGACTGAGTCCATAGAGACGGGTTTCCCTGTATCTAGGAAGACCTCAGACGTGGAAGAACGGACAGTTTTGACACTATTGCGAGAAATAGGATCGTGTGACTTGCGCATTTCAACTACCAGAGCGTCGGACTTAACGTACACCTCTCTACATGGTCCATTCGCCACAGGCGAAAGCATGTGACGCTTCTCCCTTTCCGGGTTATAATATTCCTTGCGTACAAAGACGTTGGTACTTGCCCGTATGCAGGGAGCATTTAATCGTAAAAGAGCGTCAAAATCCCGCATGTACACGGCTTGTGCGCGTTGCATAGACTTTAGCGCTGTGTGGACCAGTTCAGTAAGCCATTGCTTTCATTAACGGGTGTAGCGACCAACAGATGGGAAATTGTCCAAAGTGGCTTGGTATTCTAATAATACAGACGGCGGTGAACGAGATAGAACCAATTCGAACGGTGACACTCTGGTAGTCCAGTGAATTCGCGTATTTTTTGCAAAATTTTGAGCATCTGCATACAAGTCCCAAGTTATGGAGTGATCAGCAACGTAGGAACGGAGAGAGGCGAACAAAGTCCGGTTGAATCGTTAGAATTGCCCATTACAACGTGGATGGTAGGTAGTCTTGAACACGTTCTTTACGTCCAGGATGCGACAAAAATCCTGGAAGAACTTGGACGCAAGCTGCCGTCCGTTATCGGAGAGCACCTCCACAGGAGGACCGTAGAAAAATATCTAGTGTGTGTCACCAGAATCTGGGCCACCGTAAAAGCGGTTATGCTCCGAAGAAAGACAGTCCGAACAAGCTTTGAAAAGCGATCGGTGATCACCAGTAAGAACTTGTTGCCTCTCTTTTTAGTGAGGAGAGGTCCGAGGATATCGATTATGATAAACTAGAGTGGCGCCCTAGTACGGAACAAATTCATTTTCTTCGCGTTCCTGCGGAGCTTCACGCAGTTCTTCGAACATTCGATACAAAACTGCACAGTTTTGTAGCACTCAATCGCCATGGCGAGCCACTAAAAAGCCCTTCGCAGGGTGAGGTAGAGCTTCCTCCCACCTACGTGGCCACCGAGCTCCACATAGTGCGAGAGATGTAACACCCGCGACTGCAGGGTGTAAGGTACCACAATCTTTGGGGGAGCTTCGACCAAACGAACGAGGTAGTTTTTATCGCTCACCTCGAAAAAGAGGTCTTCACCACCGTTGAAACGTGCACAAATCCTCATACAGAAGGGATCACCGAAATTTTCTCTGATCAATTCCTCCAGTAAAACCGGTACAAAACGTCCCAGTAAGGGGTTCTCAGGGGTTTTGCGGGATGCGAATAAGCTGTCAAATTCAGCATCTTCATTCCAGCCTTCCGGCCATTCCTCGAACTTCCACTCCGGGTCATCCGGTTCTTCAGCCATAAAAAATGAAATGTCGTCATCCTCCGTTGGGATTGCTTCCCAATGTGTTGGTAAACCCGACAAAGCGTCGGCCTGGGTGTTTAGCGCACAGTTTTTATGTATGAATTGGAAGTCATATTTCGCAAGGCGGATTCTCCAGCGCATGAGGCAGCCCTAGGGATCGGATACGTTCATTAACCAGGTCAACGAGGGATGCTCGGTGTATACGGTTAAATGAACTACCATAAGATAAGGGCGTAGGGTGTAAGGCGCTCACATGACGGCGAGACACTTTTTCTCCGACACAGAGGAATTCCGCTCGTGGAAATTGAGCAAGCGTGACCAATAACCAATTGGCCTTCGGTCCCCCTCTGGGGTGGTTTGGAAAAGATCAAAACCAACTTCGAAATCATTGGAGTCCGTGTCCACGGAGTACGGGAGTGCCACTTTGGGTACAGATAAGATAGATGCTGACGTGACAGCCTCCTTTAAGTAGTTAAACGCTTCCAATGGCTCGGGCGTAAATGGCCCCAAGTTTGTGGGATTTCCTTTGCGTAACAACGTGTTAAAAGGTGCCGCAATATCCGAATACTTCAGGATAAACAGTCAGTAGACATTCACAAGGTCCAAGAAGGAGTGGAGTTCCGTTTGAGTTTGGGATTCCTTGGCCTCAACGAGGGACTTGAATCGAGCCTTCTTGATAATTAACCGTTCCGGACGTATGATATGCCCCAGATACTTGACTTGATCGGTTTAAAACTCGCACTTCGTCAACTTGGGGGTAGTTTCCGCATCACGAAGCACGGTCATAACGTCCCTGAGATAGGTGAGATGGTCGCCCAAACTATTGGAGAGGATGATAATATTATCCAGGTAGACCAGACAGCTCCACCACTTGAAGCGGTTCAATACAATATCTATAGCACGCTGGAAGGCAGCGGGAGCGTTTCTCAAACCTAAGTGCATCTGCTTGAAGTGGTACGACCATCCGTGGCAGGTGAACGCAGTTTTATCACGATCCTTCTGTCTAACAGGAACCTGGCAATAACGCCATTTGGCGTCTAAAGCCGTGAACCCAATAGCGTCTCCAAGAAAGTCGATGTCCTCGCCCATACAAAGGATGCCATATGTCTCCCTAACGGTCACAGCATTGAGCAGGCGATATTCTACACAGAACCTCCCAGTTCCGTTGGCCTTCAAAACCAGTATAACTGGCGATGCCCAGGGTTATTGAGCAGGCTCTATCACACCTGCGTGGAGTATTTTGTTTACTTGGTACTGCTCCTGTTCCCGAGCTTTCGATCGTGCCCTGTAAGGGGGTTGTGCCATCTGACGTGTACCCGAAAACAACTCTATCCGGTGTTCTGTTGCATTAATCTGGGCGAAAGTGCAGTCCCACATCGTGGTAAGTTCAAATTGCATTGCACGGAGTTTGTCGCAGTGTGACTCCGTAACATGGCCGAGGTCTATATATTCGAATTCCTTTATGGGGTTCAATAGGTTAGAACGCGCTGTAGCATTGTACTGTGGTACAACTGTGGCCGTTGATTCCGAGCTATTCGGGGTATTCGACCCTATAACAACGATTTCCGCTCCCTCCTTTGACGATACAACGTCAGTGACGGGCATGGCTTTCTCAGACGAAGTGGCGATTTCGAGAACGTCGGCGGTCGTCACCTTTGTTGGGAGCATTCCAAGGAATTGTGGAGTGACGCTTCCTATTACTTGCTTCTTTACCTGATACTGGGGTCGTTGGCCTAGATTTGCAACTAGTATCCCGAAAGGAGCATACGGAGTAGCGTGAACAATTTCGTTCGCCAGCGTGAGCTGTTATTTCTCGTATAACGAGGACAGAGGTTAAATAACCCGAAAAACTTGTTGATGGCAGTTGGTTTGCATTCAGCCTTAGAACTCACGTGGTATAGAAACCAAGGCTGCGACTCGAAGTTTGATAGACTCACAAGACGTGGGCATTGGTTCCTGCCTAGTAGGTAATGGGACTTGCTTCTGTGAAGCACGCGTCAGCGTGCGACGGACGATCGGGACTGACGATCAGTCGTCGAGGTCCACACGCCTAAGGCAGGGCCTGATTGCGTCGAAAATCTGTAGCAGTAGTCACATCCCAGTATGACTGGAGCGGCCAAAGACCGACAAACAACAAAGTTGAGCTTCACCACGGATGTGCCAAACCGCACGACTAAGTAGACGGTACCTACCGTTTATAACGGAGTATTGCTCGCATCTGGGACGTCTGACCCCGTTTCAGAACGTATACGAGACTGCACCTGTGGGGATAGCAATGAGTCCAGGATGATGTTGGTGCCTGAAACTGTGTCGAGGACTGTCAGAAATCTCACCATAAAATGGGTATCAAGGTCAATGTCGGCATAAAATTTGTAGTTGCGCTTGGCTTTGGCCAAGACTCTATCCGGGATCCGGCGGTTTTTAATCCGTATCCACGGGCGGCGCAGCACAGAAAGGTGTGCAGAGTCCGCGGCTGCGGTGTCTTTCCTTGAAAGGATTTTCACCGAGAAGCGAGGTGGCAACGCCTTGGGCGTCAACAGCCTTATCTCTGAGGAGGCCTCTCCCAAAGCGGAGACTCCTTCACTTAGTTTTAATGGGAGGTTCCCACCGTAGGCAGTAGTCCAGGATCCTTGAAATTGAGAGCTTTGTTCTGGGAGCCATAGTTTTTATCCGCATAAGCAGTGGTTGCGTCAGATGTTTGCGCGACTTCCCGATTTAAGGTAGTTGAAGCTAGCCATGCATGCAGAACATTTGGCAAGGGATGAAAGAAGTCCGTTTTAGCACGGAGGGAGGACGCCGTCGGACTGGAAGGTTTCTCCTCTGGAGTGAGGGCCTCGTAATTTGCAACCACCTTGGCCTTATCCGTCAGTGAGCAAAGACACTAAGGAGATGTATGTCCATGGGTGTACCAAAGGTGGCAAATCAGAGCCAACACGGTGATGCGCTGGTTAATATTCCGAGCATTGGAGAAGCATACCACAGGGCAAGTATCATTCCAACCACGCTGTTGATAACGGGATTGACCGTTCATGAACGGTAGTCGTGGTGGAAGAACGCAAATGTTCCCCACGTACAATACGGGATTGTCTCGCGCCGTTTCGAACACTTCCTCCGTCGTTGACGGTACGTCCGTGGTTGGTATTGACAAACCATCTGCTTATCATAAATGAACGGTGTCGTATCCCTGTTGGAGGGTTTTATCCGCTAAAGGCAAGGGCGATGATGAATTGCTCTCCAGCAACAACGTTTTGGCGGGCTTAGACCGATGATTCGGGGTTCTTGCATGAAGTGCTTCCCCTTCCGCTCGATTGTGTTGAACAAGGTTGAGGTAGGTGATCTTTCTGTTGTCCTTGTAGTAACGAGTGACAAGAATCCGAATTGCCGGGTCAAGGCCATCGAGGAACCTGATACATCGATCCCCTGTGGGCTATACATTCTCACAACTTTGGAAGGCCTTGTTAAAGCGCAGCGAGTAATCAGTTAAAGTCTCGCCTGAGCGCTGACGAGTATATCACAACACGAGGATGGCGGCTCCCTGAATGAGGGTATTGGTGGCATAGGAGCGCAATAAATATTGCGCAGCCTCCGGCCACCATGTTACTCCTCCCTATGAGGCACGGGATGATCCCCTGACAAAAGTTTACTGATCCTTTGCCACTCCCCGTAAGAAATACGGTAATGACAAATAGGCTTGTCTCTCATTCATTCCGAGAATATCAGCTTCCACTACAAAGCTCAAAAAAAAGTCCAACACCATAATTGGGTCTTCTTCAGTAAAATAATGGTTACGCATTTAGACTTGCATAGCTTTTATAAACTCTTTCACGTTTTCACTGCCACGGGGTGTACGTCCTAAGCAGGAATCTTCGAGCCGGTAGTACTGCTATGACAATAATTTCTGATACAATGGGTTCGTTGGTTTTAATTCCCTGAGGCCAGGGTGTCTTCTCGCCTTGCTGCGGGTACAAATCGCACCTTAGGTGGCGGATGGTCGCTAAGAGTGAGAAGAACGGCCTCGGTTCTCGCCCTCTGATTCGGATTACGAGGAACTAGAACCATCTGAACGGTTTTGGGATAAATGCAATGATGTCGTAGAATCAGAATCCGAGTGATCTCGTTTGTGTTTCCGCTTTTAGCGGCGCTTCTTTCTTCCACCGTGCTGGTCGTGTTGTGACGCACCTGGTGCCGGATCATCCGAGGACGGTTCATGCATGACCATAAACTGCTCTAACGTCTTCAGAGGGGCACGAAATCGATCGAATCGAGAGTCAACTCTTTCTATAAGGGTGGCCGGTTGCCTCAAACTCTCTAACATAGAGTTGAAATCAGACCGTAAGATAGGGAGATCCTCTGTGACCACCATTGTAGAAGTGTCCACCACCACCTCACGGAGGGTTTGTAATTCCCCCAAAAGGGTGTCATGGGCCGTCCATGAAGCGTGAACCTGAAATTCCAGGGAATTCCTTTGGAGGGTGTTATATGTCCGTCAGACGGGGTTGAGGTGCGGTGGCGGCCACGGCGGGAGCCAGATGAGCACCATCCAAGGCATTCGATAACGCGGTCGACGTGTGATTCCAGGGTTCCTGGGGTGCGTTTGAAGTCATAGATGAAATCCTCACAGCATGGCTGGATTTAACTTGAGTCAAAGAAACAAACCGAACTTCGGGATTATCTCCATCATTGTGGGAGCGGCTGCACATGATTGCAGGCTGTGCAGAGGAGGTCCTCCTCAACAACAGGGCCAAACTATACAATGGGAAAACAAGGGAACTGTCAAAAAACCAAACCAAACAAACAAAACCACGAAAGAAAGAACCAAACACAAACCAATTCTGGGTCTTATAGGTCTAGAAACAACTTTGTAGTGCAATGACCGGAAACGGGAGGGCACCGAATGTTTTTCGAGGTTTTTCCTCGTTAGACTTGAGCCCAGCTGGGTAGAGCCCTCCCAGGGGTGGCACTACTATGTCGTGTTGTAGGGCAGAGGCCACCCGTCGCGAATTGCGCAGGGAGGTTGAGACAAGAATCAGGTATCTGCAGGAGTGGTGTGTGGCGGTCATCATACTTTACAGAGGTGAGGTTTCTACGTTAGTGGCACGCGCGAACACGAGCTGTGGGTAGCGGCAAAGCCACCCTGTAAAGAGAAAAGGAAAGGGGGAGCTGAGTCACGAGTGTCGTGAAGGATACTAACGGCCGTGCCGGTAAATAAACCTTATACAAGGCGAACAGCAAGACAGTTGGAATAAGAATCCGAACACTCAGGTCCTTTATATAGGCAAGGGGGTTAGACTTTCCGTATGCTACGTTGCTTCCATCCGAAAAGGAATACAGAACACACGAAGGCGGTGAGGTCTACAGCCAATTCTCTAGATTGTGGTCCCCTGTTGGGGAATGTTTACTGGTGCGACGGCAATTCACTGGCACACTAAATACTAAACATCCCAGACATCGGTGTGAAAATAATAAATAGAATTAACTTATCTACTCTACTTTGGTGTTTTATGCCCACTATTGTGCCCAATTGCCAATTCACTCTTCCGTTTTCCACGTTTCAAATCCACTATTAGTGGTCTTAGTTCATGCAATGACTACAATACCGAAACATTCCGGAAATCCACCAAGTACCAAGAATCCCTCCCTGAGGGCATTGCACTTCATTCTGATTGTCATGTACGACCTGCACTGTTGCAGGCGCGGTAGCCAGGGTAGTTTTCTACTTATTTCTAATTTTATTAGGAATAGTGGGCGGCCCACAGTACTTACGGCGACGCCGACACTGTCCCGGGAAAGGAAAAAGCAAGAACCACCTTGGAAGTGGCCGCCCATCCTCACTTGGGGAGTCCCATCAACTTGACGTCGTGGAGCCCTGCTTTTTGGGACCCTTACCAGATCTGCAGACTGCAGTTCGCTCGGGGATAACTCCTCTCTCTCGCTGGCAGTAGCGTCTCTTTCGCGTCCCTATAGGAGTGAACCCCCGTCTCGTGTGGACAACCACCTCTTCTGTCCGGCAACTGTGCTCTCGCCCACTTATCCGTCCATCCGGCGATACGACATTGTGTCCTCACGCATCTGCTGGGCCTCACGCTCTTGTCGATCCCTCAATCTCTAGGACCGTGGCCTGCAAGGTCACGCACGGTCTCTGCGGTGTTTGTTTTGTGATCATCCCTCCCGAAAGGTTGCTACAGTCCTTAGTGGGATACCACAGCCATTTCCTGACCTGTAAACGTACAACCTATGAACCGTCGTCCACTGCTTGAATCCCAGCCGAACTACTGCTGTGTGTAAAAGGGACCCCCAAATTTATTCTGCTTGCTTTGCGGCATATATCGATTTGAACAGCAAAAATTTTTTACCAGGAACATATGAAGAGCCAGAAGCATTCTGAGGTTGCTCCATTATCAACGGGTCTTCTAGATCATCATAAAAGTCAGCAATACTTACATCCATGGTTCCCAGGATCTGTTGCTGTGCTGCTGCCTTGACCAGCGCTAAGCGAAGGGTCTCTAGCCTAGCCAATGTTAAAGGTTCTCGGGATCGCAGTCTAGATAGGGTCTTCGCATGTACCCTGGTACGACAAACCGAGCCTTGGGTACTATTTCGGGAGGATTCATGCTTAGATATTTCCGGTTGATTGTCCACAGGAATGGAAGAGATCTTATTCTTGGCTTTCTGTGGATGAGTCTCCAAGTTTTTCTTTCAATGGGAGCGTTATACTCTCTGTTGATTGCCACTGCCCACTCGAGGGTATCTCCTGCTTCCTCGAAGCTGTTTGGTATCTTAATCAATTCGCTATGATCACTTGAGCGCCAGTGTGCAACCAAAAGATTTGCAAAGGCAGCGTCAAATTGTTCTTCTTCTTCTCCATCAAGTCATTACTTTGCTTCGGTCTGGCCCAAACACTAGAAGTCGAGTTGCGTGTTGATGGATGGTAGGTTATTCTTCGATACCTTGAAATCCCTTTTGCCTGACCATGATCAACTTTTCAGTTGAAGGGATGTAAATCCTGTATAAGATTTGGGTACTTTGCATGCCTAAGAAGTGTCCCTTCACAGAATAGGGTAGTAGTTTCTTGCTTGGTGCAGTATTGGATCGATAGATATACGCACCACCTTCTTATCTAAACTTGAGTAGAGTACAGGACTCGGGCTCTTCACCAAACCATGTCTTGTACGGTACCTTCATGCCAATTTTGGAGTTTCATAAGCGGTTCCATATCCAGTTTGCATGGAATAAGGCTTCTTCCAAAAGCTTTACTGGCAGTTCGGATGGATAGAAGAACGTCAGAGCCGTCTTCCACAAATCTTGGATGATTTTCTCAGCAGCGCCAATCAACTAGTGTGCGTATGGTGACTTGTACTGAAGAATTATTCCGTTGTTCAAAGCGTAAGTGATGAACTCGTTCGCTTTATTCTCACCCGCTCTTTCAAAGAGAAAGCGATATAGACGTTTCCTTGGTTGATCGTTTCCCGCGAGAGCCTTGTACAACTTTATTGAGACGAAGAACTGTGATTTGTTTGATAAGAAGTAAATCGAACATGCTGTTGTGTGGTCATCAATGACTACCTAGATGTACCTAGATCCTTGTAATGAAGGTGATGTGATGGGACCAATAAGATCAGTATGAGTGAGATCCAGTGCCGAAGTCGGTTGGGATAAAGAGCGCTATAGTGGAGCTTGTCTCGATCCTGCTTCGAGATATGGTGTGCAATGGATGTTATAGTCATCCGACTGCGAGAGATTGAGTACACCATTGGACTGGTCGAGCTTAGAGAGTAGAATCTTTTCTGGGATGGCCTAGCTTTTCATGCCAGTCGTTTGCAGTATCTCTTGGTACTGGAAGTGTGGCTTGCGCACAAGGTGTAGAAACAGGGTTAGATAGAGGAAAGAGGTCGTTCTTTGCTGTGGACTGATGAAGCAGTGCGTGGAGTCCAGCATCTTTAATGGTTAATCTGGTAGAGCTCTTGTGACTACTGAATTTCACAGTAGCAGGCCCTCATAATACTGGTAGGGAAAAGAGATTGGAGTCAAATGAAGGTGTGAATTTTGCAGGTAAACAAATTCCATCTCGCAAGGTTAACATGATCGCTCCTGTCCCTTTTATCTCAGATTCTCTGTGGTATGGTCCCAATAATTGACTCCCCACCGCGTTATATTCCCAGAAGAGGGTTCTATCGTTAACGAAAACATGACGGGCGACACACTCCATCCATGTCACAGCGTCATGTTGTCAAAGAGATAGTATTCCCTGTGTTATTGCAACAAACCCTTGAGGTTCAATTTTTTTTGTTATTGAGGGTTTGCTATCTGCTCTTCCTTCCGTTAGGTTCCAGTCATTCAATCAAAAGTTTTTGTTACGGATTCGGTTTGAATATCGTTTGCGGTAGTCCTCCTTTGGTTTGGATTGCCTTCTTTAACGGCATTCTGAGCGAATATGGCCTGATCTTCCACAGTGCCAGCAGCTAATGGTTGTGGATCTACTACATGGCTCTGAGATTTACGCCTTGGACAGGAGAGTGCTCAGCTGCATGAAGGTCTGTTCCAAGTTCCTCATTGAAAAGAGGAGCTTATCCAAGAGGTGAGAAAGAGGTAGATGAGAATCCACTGCATGTGCCTGGCCCTCTATTTTGATCTTCTGAATTGTGCTTTCTCCATCGCTGGGAGTGACTTGTGGTATCACCAGTATTCCCTTTTCAGAAGTTGGTAGCTCGCTATGATCTGCAAAAGTAACCCTTTGAATAGAGCTGCAGCTTGGGGCCGGTAAGTCCTAAAGGCGTCTTCGAATCCGCAGACGGAGGTTAGTAGGTGCGAACACTGGGCGAACGAGTAGAGTGAGTTGGTTGGATGGGAGCAGTAGACCACATGTCATGTACTAGATTCGGAGATCCCAGTAAGGATCCAGTACTAGGGACTTGGGTTATATCTCGTTTGTTCGTTCAGTTTAGTTAGGAGTCCCGAGTGGTGCCGAGTAAGACTTGGTTAAGATGTCGGGTGGGACCTGTTCAATGACTTTAGCCAGAATGCTCTGCAGTATCATTGCCTTGAATTTGTACACTTTCTTTGGGTGAACAGCCATTGGTGCAGGGTCGTGAGGAATGGGAATGTTGTCTTGCAGTAGTGATCATGTTTCAAGAAGAGCGGCATTGATTGTTAAAGCTTGTACCATAACGTAAGGTTGGTGCAAGATAGTTTGGGTTTGGAGAGAGCTTCCATCGTCGATGAAGATGGTGAGTGTGAGAAGGCAGCATCTGAGAGAATTTGTGTAGATGCTTCTTGGTTAAGAAGTTTGCAGTAGTGCAAGAGAGATTTTAGATGATATGTTTCTTCGGATCTGTTTTGTCGTTTTGGAAATCGTGAGAGCGTTGAAGAGATGAGAGTGTGTTCTAGGCCCATGACCTGTGACCCCGACAGATGCTCAAGAACAGCTACGGCAGGTGCCAATCGTTCACAGGGTGCTTTATGGAGGAGCTATGGACTACGTATGCGATCTGGATGAGTATGCACGTCGCAAAAGAAGTCCACATGAGTACAGAGTAAAAGCTGTTGGCCTTCAGAACCATATGAATAAAGCCAGAGGTAATAATAATCATGACGAGATTTTGAATCTTTTACCTCAGATGCGTTTATACTATATACAGAACAATAGATGTTAGTGTTGCGCGCGAAATCTATGTAATGTTACACTAGTGCCGGAAGCATTCTAAAGTTCGTTGGCCCAGCAGAACTACAGTAATTCTGTGACGCTGGCGCCACGTAGCAGAATTTGATTGGTTAATGTGCAGCTCCAGAGTCTGCTGAAAGGCAATGGAGTAACGTAGAAGTGCAACGCGCTATGAAGGGGATTCTGGACACTTGGTATTTATCCCCAAAGGTTCGGTGATGCACACGGAGTGTAGTGGGTGTATGAAACTTGAATTACTGAGTTGGGTGTTCGACGCGTGAGACACGGTACGACTCAATTGATGGTTGTCTATAGCACTGGACGTGAACCCAAAAATGTGGGACAATTCTAGCTTTTTCTATCATTAATATTGCACCCATTTCTGAGATGGTTAAGACTTAGTGCGCCTGCGCAATCGCCGCTGCACCAATAGAACTGTACCGAACAGGGACTTTGTTGCCTTCGGCAGTCATAAACTTCTCCACGGAGGAATACTCCGTTGCACACGGTTGTCTAACCCACCTGCGCCACGTGAAGAGACCCAGTGCTTGGAATGCTTTACCATGTATTGTAGTTCTTGCCATTTTGTAAGGTCCACCCCGGGCCCCCTGTCTTTATCAGTCACAGTCGTGACTCTTTTTTTGTTCTGTTCTTTTTCCAACTTTCGGGTACCATTTCGGTATCCACTACTTTTTGTCAGTTACTTTTGCACGTGCAAATTACGTGGATTCGGCAGCTACTAGAGAACGTACACACAACGCTCAGTTCAATCACCGTGTCTTGTCTCATCTTCGAACAGAAGTCGTGATGGGCTGAAACTAATGTTACAAACGGTTTAGTCCTGTACTCTATTAAAAGGGCTCTCCAATTGGATTAAACTCGCTGGAGAAAGATATGAAAAACTTTGTTGTTCTTCTCCCAGCCCACGCCATTGAACTACAAATTTAGACTTATAAATGAATAAATTGAGAGCAGTAATGCATTTCTGTCTCATTTTGGGTCCTTGTAGAATACATAAAACGGCTAATTGAGTTTGACATTTTGCTTTGCACTCAGAACAACAACCAGCTAACCTAAACGTCTCACTCAAGTCTTGTAAATTGAAGTTTTCATATGTTCGGCCATCAACCGCATTTACCTACTAAGCCGTGTACCACCAGATACATATTCAGGGTCGGGCATCATCGTCGCTAAAAGTAGTTGAAGCGCTTTTGGTGGGAGAGAGAGACTGATGGTTTTTAACGAAGGCGCTTCTGTGGTATGTGAGTTTCACTGGAGCTTTGTGCGGATAACGGTGTTGGTTGTGAGACCTAGTGGTTTCCCAACGGAAATAATTGAGAGGAAGCTGTCCGCAGGTGAGTAGCAGCTCATCCTATATTGGAAAGAGCATGGTTGGGTATAGACTAAAATCATGTGGCGCTCTTAGTAGCCTTTCTTTTGAAGTTGTGTAAGAATTGTAAGCCTTTGCTTTTGTTTAGACCAGAAGTGAGTATGCCGCAAAAATCATTTCATATTTTGAATGTCGAACTGGGAGCCGAGAATCTAACTTCTTGTGACCATTGACATACATTTTTGGTCGCACCGTTTCAAAACATTTTGAAAGAATGAGCATTTTGCTTCTTTTTCATTTTCAGGTGTTTTATTAGCCGGTTGAGTTCCCTTGATCCCTCCGTATGTCATACATTTATGCTTTTTCTGCCCTTTTCCTCATCTGTACGGGGTTGTCAGCTACGAGAAAGAACATTATTTAAACCTACTCTATCGCTAGGTTTGGCTCCCCCCCCCCCCCCGACATCACCGTCTCGTGATGGCGCCCACAGTTAGATATAAAAACATGTACATGTTGTGTCGGTCGCAAAGTTGGTAGAATGTTCCGGCACTGCTGGAACACACGTGTAGAGTGCTTCAGCAGTGTCCGGAGCATTCTATGCTTCGCTGGCCCAGCATTACCATTGTATTTCGGTGATGCAGGCGCCAGTTGCTAAATTACTATTGGTTAGTGTGCAGCTCCAGAGGCTTTTGGAAGCTAATGAAGTACCCTAGACGCACTAATGAGTAATTAGAAAGTAGTAATGCGTTTCTGTGTTGTTTTGCATGCCTTTTGACTCTATAGAAGGGCGAGGTGAGTCCCGGACTTCGGTTTAGACTCATCTCAAGAACCACATCTAGAAGTCCTCACCTCCACAACTGTTTCAACGTTAAAAATCAACCATCAACTCTCAACTGCACTCAGTGAAGCGCTTGCCCCTTTGTGCATACACAGGGTGGGGCATTACCGTCGCTGAAACCGGTTAAACCGCCTTGGCGTCGACGTGAGACGGGTAGTGTGTACAAAAAGCGCTTCTGTCGTCTGTGAGCCCCTACCGGAGCTTTGCTCGGATAATGGTGACGGTCGACAGACCTGATGGTTTTTGGACGGAAGTGCTTGATGGGAAGCTGTCCTCAGGCGACGTGCCGTGCAACCTCTCCTGCAAAGGGCCAGATTGGGTATAGAGTGAAAGCATATCCCGCTGTTAGTAGCTATCCTTCGAAAGCCCTGTAAGCATTGTACGCAACTGTCTCTGGTTATTGCAGAAGTGTATGGTCTGCAGAATTCACTTTACATCCGGAGTGTCTTACCGGAAGCCGTGAGTTTGACTCCTAGTGACCCTTGAATTAATTCTTGGGTTGTGCGTCGTTTCAGGAAGTATCAAGACGTTTGTATTCGGATTGAGCCTTGTGCTCTCCTTTTGTATTTGTTGTCATCGTTGCAGGTTGAGTCCTTCTGGTCCCTGCAAAGGTTGTTCGTTTGATCTTTTGTTCGTTTCATTTCATTTTGTTGGGGCTTTGAGCTACGAGGAACACCCTTTTTAGGGTAATTTGTCATTTATTTTGGCCCCCTGCGTCACCATCTCGTGAAAGTGCCCACACAAACATCATTTGTGTCATGCTTGCAGATGCAGAACACTTCTTTTGTCAGTTGGGTGCGTGTGTTTAAAGGAGTTGCGCGCACTGTACGACGGCAAACCGTGCGTGCTGTTAACCACCCTACGTCACACAAAGCGTGCCATGCTCACGCTGTAGCGTCCGCGTTTGGTGCGGCTCACGTCCTCCACGCACACTTTTCCCACTCCCCTCGCCGAGATGGTGTTCGCCACGCCCACGCTCTTACTGCCGCTGCGCGCCACTCGCTGGTTGTGCGAGATAAGCCCCTTCGCCAGCGGCTTTGCGAACTTGCGGCGACTCATACTCAGCCCGCTACTGCCCACCGCGTCCAGGCGCAGTGATGACTCCACGCTGTGCACCGCCTTCATCGCGCGCCCCGTCTCCTCCAGTTGCGTCATGTCGTGTGTGTGTGTGCTCACCATCGTGTGACGAACGATTTGCATGCTGCTTTCCAGCATGTACGCCACGTCGTGCGTCATGATCACCTGCGCACCACGCCCGTCGTGCAACACCCTGATGATCCCGATGTGCGCCAGATCCAGCCCCTTCGATAGTACGGCACCCATAAAGTTGCGATGACTCACCTTGTCATCAAAGTTGTCCTCCAGCTTTTAGCTGCGTGTACCAACTCATCTTCGTTTCCACTTCGTTAGCGCCGCCCACCACCAACAGCCGCTGCGCCGCGTCGTCGTATTCACCCCAGCACGTCGTGCGCGCATCACGCATGGCCTCCGCCCTGTCGAGTATGCAGCAGCTCTCTGGCGCCGTGAGGAATTGAAACATGAAGATGGCGCCTTCTCTCACCGCGCGCTCGCTCAATGCGATCATGTTCGGCGCCAACGATTTTTCAACCTTGTTTGCCTCGCCATGGTTAAGCAGCTTCTACGTCTGTTGCCCCGTTAGCGAGAGAGTTGGTGTGGAGATACGGCGCCAGGTGGGCGTGGTGCGCGGAGTGTGCAGCGTGCCCGTCGAAACAGCGCCGCCGCCGGGCGGACGGAGACAGCGATGGCGACGACACCAATACTGAATAGCACGCTTAACAGCGGAGATCAACCGAATGCTGTGATCGGTAGATACTATTTGCTAGATAGCCCACGAATCAAACAGGTCCAATTTGGAACGATCCGCATCTATCTCCGTCAAATGGTCTCCCGGAGGTACGCCGACAACGGTACAGGTGAACACTGTGATTAGTGTGGGCCACACTAATTTTGAATTGTGTTTTCCTGAGCACTTCAAACAAAATAGTGTGGCAAACACTATTATGCAATCCACAATAATTATGGTACGGAAAAATTGGTGTGGGATACACTAATTTCATGTGACCTCATTATTAGTGTGGGTTTTCTATGCGCCCTCAAGCTCATTGGCACACGCCCATTGGCGCACGCAAATCGCGACCCACTGCTGAAGAGTCTGGCGTCACGGTCGTGTGGCGAACAAGCTGCATTGCTTCTTTGCTTCCTTCTCCGTGCCCACGCACTCCAAAACACTCCCACATATGGCTACCGACGCCGTACTAGTCCAAACCAATCCAACCCCAACCTTTTTCGCGCCACACCCCGCGCCACTTCTCACCCCTCCCCCCTTCTCACGGCCCCATCTTCTCGCTGCCTTGCTTTGCCGCCTTGAGGCAGCGACCTTGGTACGGGCTCACCGCATTGCTTCTGCCCCGCCGCCTTGCCCCCATCTCGCTGCGTTACCGCCGCCTTTCCGCCTCACCGCGTTGCCGCTACCTCTCCCCGACGTGCCGTCTTGCCGCCGCCTTGCCATTTTTCCACCTCACCGCCTTGCCGCCACCTCGCTCTGACGCGCCTTCTTGCAGCCACCTTGCCTCCTTTCTGCCTTACTGCCTTGAAGTGGCCTTACAGCCATGCCGCAGCCTCGCGTCGCCACTTTGCAGCTTTGCCGCCTTGCTGCCGCCCCACCTCGCCGATTTTTCGCCGCCTTGCCGCCTCCTCAACAGCCTTTGCATTGTTTATCGCCTTGCAACCGCCCCTCCGCCTTGCAGCTGCCTCTCCGCCTTGCAGCTGCCTCTCCGCCTTGCAGCCGCCTCTGCATTGCATTGCCGCCTCGCGGTGTTGCCGCCTTCCTCAGCGGATAACCGCGGCAAGAGTCAATGTTTGCCCATGAAGGACAGTTGCCGTTGCCACTGTTGTTGCCTTCGTCGCCCCTATTGACGACATCCGTGCGGCTTATGCCGCATATTGTCGGCACTCTCTCTTCCGTTCTTCAGTTGAGCAACGGTAATCATGATTTATTACTTGGTCATTACCGTAATATTAATGTCGTGCCATTCCGCAAACATGTATACGAGACACACCGGTTCGCAAGGGAGATCAAGCAATCTCCCCGACAACTTGACCCTCAAAATGGGATCGATAGTAGCGTATAACTGCCTGCAGTTGAGGGACTAACTGCCTTTCCTTCCACTTACCGTTCAGGTTCAAGGCCATCCCGCACCGTATCATCGCTTTTCGAACATAGCCCACACCTTCGCTATCGCTTTGGGCGCTTACTGCGCGAACAGACTTCGTCGTTAGCTTGAGGAAAGGACGCTTTCCTGGGTTGGTAAGTTTCCCTGACGACCTCGTGCCATCCGACCACAGCCCATCATCTAACGCCTCCATCTTGTAATAATCCCAATAATTTTTCCAGAACGTTTTCAGCTTCTGCATAATAAAGCTTTCCGCAGGTTGTATTAAGTGCGTAGCATTGAATGGAAAGAATCTTATTTCAGTATTGCTCTCTTGTAGTGTCCTCTTCACCCCCTCTGTTACGTCATGCGTGTTGACATTGTCCATGTAGAGAACACGTTTGCGCCCGTTTGGTAGGGGTTGAAACACACGTTTTTCCTGCACCCACTGCAGAAAATCCCGTTTTTCCATCCATTCTTTAGGTCCCGTACGGTAGAACACCCCGGGAACATTACCAGGGAGACCATGGATTGGATAGTTCTTGTCCACGTTTTTAAATATCAGCATTGGTGTTTCGAGACGCGCAGTAGGGCACCCAGAGATTAATATCATCATTGTCATTCCGTCGTCACCAGATACAACATCTGCATATCTGACACTCTTCTCACCAACTAAAGCCAAGGTCTTGTGATTGTCCATCTTTATGCAGAAATGAGTCTCTTCGGCGTTGAATACATCTTCTTCCTTAAGTAGATTTTAACGAAACTCTCTGGCCAATTGACCAAGATGGAACGCAACCTCTCGTTCAATCTGTTCTTGCTTCGTTAGCGAGACCATTAGCTTCCCGCACTGTGCTCGAGTGACCATATTACCTTTTTCCATGAAGGACTAAATCCATCGCGGAGTTATAAAATCTTTGATCGGTTTACCGCTCTTAAGGTCCGTCATGTTTTGATGATATTCGCCGTCTTTTTTTCCCGAAATGAGGGGCATACTCAGCTTTCGAAGGATGCGAGCATTAAATTTGATTCCTGTCTTCTTCATGCGATTGAATTTTTCTAGCAAATGTTTGTGGAGAACAGCTACCCACGGCGTCATTTTACGGCCACGTCCTTTCCCAGCTTTTGGATAATGTCACTGCAATCCATTCTTCGTGTTTCTGACAAACGAACGGTTACTTCTTTTTGAAACCAGATCGTCAGCAGTAGTGAGAACGTTTCGGAGCTTCCAATACCGACTGGCTTTCTGTAAGTTGGCTTTTGGAGTTCCTCTGAAAAGCTGGGTAAACTGTTTGACGGTGAGGGAGATGATGTGATTTTTCCCTTTCGCTTCGGCTGTTTGAATCATCCACTTAGCTACACGCGCCTTGTTAGTGTTCATGAAAACATTTTGGACTTTTCGTTAAGTCTGGCCAATGTGAAGGGCACTTGATGCTGGCCCTGAGGGGCTGTTGTCTTTTGAAGCGATAGAGATATTTGGTGCAGTGGCGGCGTCACTGAGGTCTGGATTGGCCTGCAGAGCTGAACGAAAAAAGGCGGTAAGCAGCGGAGAGCCGTAGGGGGACGTGGTTATGCTCTTGTGATTGTTTCATGAAATAAAAGCTCTCAGGTGGAGTGGAGTGACGTTCTCCTACCTTTAGTGACCTGTTTTTACGCGCGCTTTTCGTTTGAATTACAAAGAGGTGTCCCGAACTCACACTATTTTGGTGAGGATACTGGCTCCCGCCACATGAATTAGTGTGGGCCACACTATATAGCGCTTCTACACTATCTTTGAACCCACACTAGTCACATTGTTCACCTGTACCTTTTTGTACCGTTGATACATACACGCGTCGCTAACCACCACCAGCGGCCCGTCCTGGGTCAACGATAACTTTTGGTGACTCGTCGCACATTGGTGTGCCGGATCTTCGAAGTTGAACCTACTCGAAGATGAATCACTCTCTTTCTCTCTCTTTCTCTTCTTTGTTGTGGTCTACAGCCCTCTATTTCGCAGCTGTAGAGATCTGCTAAATGAACCAATTCGCTTTCCTCGAAAAGCCCAAAAACCTTCTGGGCCATTGTAGAACTAAATATTTGACGAATTGATGGCATCTTGCTTGTGGTGTGAGAAGCTCTCGGCGTTGCAAAGCAAAAATGTCGGACAACGCCCACCAAAAAAACCCAGGGATTGGGTTTCGCTCTAATTCCAAGAACTGGTTTGATTTACTATCTTTACACGCCATTCAGATGGCAAGATGGCAATGAACGACGTGGTGGTGACAAGAAAAAAAAAAGTTTACCCTGCTTGGTAGCCAATAGATGAGCACTAACCACCAAAAAGACCAAAGTGGGTCTTCAAACCACCAAAAAAAACATAGACAATCTAAATACACAATACAATGACCGATATTTCAACCTTTCCCAGTACTGAAAAAACAAGGAAAGCGTTAAGGGTCCTTAGGCGATATCAATAACCTTCTTGAGTGAACACAGCGAAGAAAGAACGAAAGAAAGAGATAATCCGAGCCACCTCTGAGGCCAGGAAAATACACAAGTAAAGACTAACTGCCACCAGAACAAAAGGCTGATATCCTAGGCAATAAGATCGGAAAACCAAGAGAAACTTGACGAGCAGTCCAAAATCAAGCCGAGATAAAGGACAAAATTTGAACCAGAGAACCAAGTAGACGGTGTTTGATATAAGTGTTGGTGCCGGCACCACGGGCTGGCTAGGGTTGCAAGACGTAAAAGACTCCAGCCAGGAAGGAGCTGCTGAACTCTACGGAAGAGTTTGTTGAGACAGAACTGGGCTGAGGCTGGGGTTGAGTTGTGGGGTGTGGTAGCCGGAGTTGGGGCAGAAGCCAACATCCGGCCTCGTTTATAGACAAATAAACTATTACATACGCTCTTGTTTTGCATAGTGCCATGACCTCGCAGCTTGACAGGACGCACATTGTACGTAACTACTTACCGTGACGCGATATAATGCGCGAACAGCCACTATGTAACTGTCGGTCGTGAAATTGGTAGAATATTCCAGCACTGCTGGAACACACTTGTAGAGTGCTCCAGCAGTGTCTGTAGCATTGTAAGCGTCGCTGGCCCAGCATTACCACTGTATTTCGGTGATGCAGTCACCAGTTGCTAAATTACTATTGGTTAGTGTGCAGCTCCAGAGGCTTCTGGAAGCCAATGGAGTAACCTAGACGCACACATGAGTAAGTAGAAAGTAGTAATGCGTTTCTGTGTTGTTTTGCATGCTTTTTGACTCTATAAAAGGGCGAGTTGAGTCCCGAACTTCGGTCCGGACTCATCTCAAGGAGAACTGCATCTCAATTTCTCACCCCTACAACTGTGTCCACTATTACTATCAACCATCAACTCTCAACCGTACATAGTGAGGCGCTTGCCGCTTTGTGCATACTTGAGGTGGGGCATAACCGTCGCTGAGACCGGTTGAAGCGCCCTTGGCGTGGACGAAAGACGGGTAATGTGTACCAAAGGCGCTTCTGTCGTCTGTGAGCCCCCACCGGAGCTTTGCTCGGATAACGGTGACGGTCGAAAGACCTGGTGGTCTCCGGACGAAGGTGCTTGATGGAAAGCTGTCCGCAGGCCACGTGCCGTGCAACCTCTTCTGCAAAGGGCCAGATTGGGTATAGAGTGAAACCATATCCTGCTGTTAGTAGTTCTCCTTTGGAAGCCCTGTAAGGATTGTACGCACCTGCTTTTGGTTGGTGCAGAAGTGGATAGGCTGCAGAAATCACTTCATATCTGGAGTGTCTTACCGGAAGGCGGGGGTCTGACTCCTAGTGACCCTTGAAATAATTCTTGGGTTGTGTGCCGTTTCAAGAAGTATCAAGAAGATCGTATTTTGATTGAGCCTTGTGCTCTCCTTTTGTATTTGTTGTTATCGTTGCAGGTTGAGTCCTTTTGGTCCCTGCATTGGTTGTTCATTTGATCTTTTGATCGTGTTGTTTCATCTTTTTGGGGCTTCGGTCTACGAGGATTACCTTTTTTAGGCTAATTTGTCATTTATTTTGGCCCCCTGCGTCACCGTCTCGTGATGGCGCCCACATGGTACTCTCGAGGAGGGCATTCTTCTGATTCTAGCCCTACATTTCTTTCTTTCGATGGACTGTCTGTAGACGTTGTGATGTTTTTCTTCTACTTTGAGAATGCTGCTATGAGAGGAAAGACCGAAGACGATATGGCGCTCGAGCTTCTTGGCTTTCTAGAGAAGAAAGCCTTCGAGTTTTATTATGATACTTAGGCCATTAATGGTTCCCTCTCTGAAGAAGCAAAAGATTATCAATCCGTGAAACAAGCTTTTATCAATCGCTTTGGAAAAGTCGAAGAACCTGAAGAGGATATTCACCTGGCAATATCGGCTAAACTGGATTATGGAGATTTGGTTGGTTCCTTTAGTCATATGGACAACCTCTTCCAGAAAGCTGGATTCAATTGTAAGGCAAACGTCGGCCTGTTAGGAAAAGCGGTGATGGAATACGCTGATTTAGCCCAGTTCATCGTCTTTCGTGGTGCAGAAGATTATGAAGAGTTGAAGGTTCAAGTGAAAGCCTTCGATGCTCCCAAGAAAGCGATGGGTTCGCATGTTTCATTCAGGGGTCCACCGAAGCGTATTGTCCAAAACCACAGACCATTGGATCATTCTTCCCACCACGGTTTGGAGTCCAAGGTTGATAGATTATCCGAACATTTTGCAGAGCCTACTCTCATGGTTAAGAAGTCACAGGCGGAGCGCAGAGATTACGAGAAAACATGCGCATACTATAGGAAGCCCGGTCACTACGCGTCTCAATTTGATGCCAAACCACACCGTGATACCAGATGTGCTAACTGTGGAAAGCTTGGGCACTCTGAGATTGCTTGTTGGAGACTTATCAGGCCCAACGAGACTGGAAAGGGGTCGGAAAACAGAGAGGAACAGAAAGATTCTTCGTCCGGCGCACAGAAGAGGTCTGATACCGTTTCTATCGTGACTGAGAACCCTCGGAGTGCCGAAGTCGTCGCTACGACCAAGAGAAGTGCCGATGGTTAAGCGCTCCCGAAGCAGCGCCATTCAGATGGCAGAGCGCCTATCCCTTCCTTGTTGAATCCACCTGGCTATGAAGAGAGAATCCTCAGCGCAAAGGGTCATGAGCAGAGGGAAAAGAAACAAAAACAGAGAAAGTCCACGAAAGAGAGCATAAAGGATCATGCAAGCAAGTATAATGTTCTAACGGAGCTGGCTAATGCCTCATCTGGGCTCACGTTTGGGTAATTAATCCGTGGAGACGCCGATGACGCTAAGAAAGAGATTCGAAAGTTCATTAGCCGAAAAAGCAATGTCCGACGCTCTTTTTTTGCTCCAGTTGGCGGACAGCCTAGAAGTCTGGAAGCAGTTCCTGTAAGGATATATAGAACTAAAACCGAAGCTTTGCTTGATTCTGGTGCTGTCCCTAACCTCATGTATACTAAGCTGTGCATGAAACTATCGTTGGAGCCCGAACCTACCTCAAAGAAGATCACGGTTGCTAATGGAACAAGCGCTGTATGTAAGGGTATACTTCATGATTTGCCCATTTCGTTCGGAGGCATTTCAATTCCATTGGAGTTCCTTGTAATCGGAGCGCCTCCATTCGATATTATTGTTGGGTGTCCCACACTTGAGACGCTTCAGGCCTGCCTAGATCTTGGTAATCAACAAGTTAAGATGAAGATAGCTGGCAAGAAAGTGACACTTGGGTTTGACTATGCTCACGTTGAAGTATCAGAAGGGGATGAAGGTGACACGGATAGCGACGATTTTACGTCTGACTCCGACGCTGCTTGTGATGAGAGCGGTTCCGAGGAGAATGATGAACAGGTCATCGCTCTGACAGGCAAGACTAAAGACGAAAGTAATGGCATGATAACAGAGTTGGACATCACTACTAAGGATCAGCATGATGAGTTGTTGTTCTCAAAGCTCTCTCATGTACCAGAGAAAGAACAAAAGGAGATGAGCTCATGCCTGAAAGAAGCTGATGTAATCGCGTGGTCACTAACAGATCTGCGCCCTGCCGATGTCCCCGTCTCACATTCCTTCGAGCTCACCGTTGATAAGCCAATATATTTCCGGGCAAGAAGAATGTCCCCGAAGCACAATGAGGTCATTCGAAAGGAAATAGATCTCCTACTTGAAGCCGGTATTATTACCCCTTCTTCGTCAGCCTGGTCGTTCCCAGTGGTCATAGCCTCTAAGAAGGATGGATCTCCAAGGTTCTGTGTGGACTACCGAGAACTCAATAGGTTCATGAAGGCCGATCGCTGGCCGCTGCCTCAAATGGAGGAAATCTTTGACGAACTTCGCGGGTGTTGCGTGTTCACTACACTCGATCTGTTTTCTGGATACTGGCAAGTGAGAATGTCTGAAGAATCCAAAGAGATGACCACTTTTGTTTGCAGGTATGGAAATTTCATGTTCGAAGTCATGCCTTTTGGTCTAATGAATGCTCCCTCTACCTTTCAGCGGATGATGGACCATGTTCTTAGAGATCTGCCGTTTGTGAGAGTCTATATTGATGACGTTGTTATATTCTCTAATAACCTGGAAGAGCATACTGTTCATCTGAAGTTAGTGCTGGAACGCATTAGTAAGCACGGCCTTAAGGTTAAGTTGTCAAATTGTTTCTTTGCACTCCCAGGAATATCTCTTTTTGGACATGTAATTGATTCCAGTGAGGTATCTGTGGACTACTCAAAGATTGAGAAGATACAGGGCGCCCCAATCCCCAGAACTACGACAGAGCTAAGGTCATTTCTTGGATGGGCAGGGTACTATCGCCGATTCATCAGAGGCTTTGCAGAGACATATTCAGCTCTTCACAGTGCTATATCTGGGACCAGGAATCTGACATGGACGGATGACATGCTTGATGCCTTTCACAGTTTGAAGAAGAAGCTGACAGAGCCCCCATTGTTATCGTTTCCAGACTTCGTGGAGCCTTTCATTATGGAGACCGACGCTTCCAGTGTTTCCCTTGGCGCAGTGTTATCTCAGAAGAAAGAAGATGGAAAGAATCACCCGCTTTAATTTGCCAGCCGTACCATGACTGCAGCAGAAAAAAATTAATCTGCATGCGCAAGAGAAGCTTTGGCGGTCATATTTGCTCTTAAGAAGTTCAGGGTGTATCTTCTTTCGTCCGTTCCATTCAAGGTCATCACTGATCACATGGCTCTGCGTTATGCATTCCAGAAGCGAGATATACATGGACGCTTAGCACGCTGGCTCGATTTCCTGGCTGAATATGACTTCGAGATTGAGTACCGCGCAGGCAAGGATAATGGTGCTGCCGATTATCTCTCTAGGGTCGTTCATGGAAATGAAGTTGAAGTGCACGAAGACGAAGGGGATTTGGGTTGTCTGGTCTCTGACGCCGTACAGTTTTCTGGACTGGAACCGTACTATGCTAATATTGCTCGCTACCTTTCTGGGTCGCCTTCTGATGAGGAAGATGCCTACATCCGTCAGGCGATCCGACGAAACGCTAAGCGGTTCCCTGTCTGGGAAGGGAAGCTCTTCAGAAGAATGGTGAATCACCTACGAGTTGTCCCAGACATCAAACTGAGACAAAACATTATCAAGTCGTTTCATGATGAGATCGGACATTGGGACGTAAAGGCTACGAGGAAGATGATCACTGAGAGGTTCTGGTGGCTCAATATTTACCAAGAAATTGGAGAATATGTCAAGAGTTGCGACGAATGTCAGAGAATGGCCCCACTTCCCAAGTACTACAGCAACATGCATACTCCCATGTCCTCTCTTTTTGATGTATACTCGATTGACTTCGCAGGCCCATTCCCGAAAAGCAAGTCCGGGCACAGGTTTCTTCTGGTTTGTGTGGAGCACTTGACCGGCTGGCCTATTTCTATTCCCACCAAAACATCTACGTCACAAATGGTTATTGAGTTTGTGAAGAAGATGATCATTTCTCCTTTCGGGCTGCCTAGGATCATTGTGTCAGACAAAGCGACTTGCTTCACTTCTAACTCACTTTCAGCTTTCATGGAAGAAAATGGTATCAAGTGGAAGACAGTCCTGGCTTACGCTCCCATGTCGAATGGTAGAGGTGAAAGAATGGTTGCTGACCTTAAGCAGTCTCTTGGAAAGATGTTGCTTGCAAACTGTTGTAGTTGGGACGATGAGCTTTCTTCTGTACTGTATGGATACCGTCGCAGACACCTAGCCAGTGGAATCTCGCCTTTCGAGCTACTTTATGGCGTGAAGCCGTGCATGGACCGAGAGGAGTATGGCATGGTAACCAGAAGGACGAATTCTACGGACAAATTCAGAGCAGTCAAAGCTTTAGCAGCATCTAACCCCAGGGCGGAGCGTTCTGTGCTCAGACGCAGGCAAAATTTTGACGAGAAGAAGATACAGAAGTTTCAAGTTGGCGATCTGGTTTTGGTGGCAAAGGGAAAGGCCTTGAATACAACAATTAAGTGGCCTGCATTCTCTTCGAAGTTCTTTGGCCCATGTCGTGTTGTGAGAGCCATGCACCCCCGCTACACATTGGTTTCCCCACACAATCGCTACACCAGACATGGCATTCACGCTCGTCGCTTGAAGATGTTCTTTCAGCGTCCGAATGGAGTTTACATTTTCAAGGTTGCCATGGCGTAGCAACCTTTGAAGTTGGGATTGTGTCGGTCGCGAAATTGGTAGAATATTCCAGCACTGCTGAAACACACGTGTAGAGTGCTCCAGCAGTGTCTGGAGCATTGTAAGCGTCGCTGGCCCAGCATTACCACTGTATTTCGGTGATGCAGTCACCAGTTGCTAAATTACTATTGGTTAGTGTGCAGCTCCAGAGGCTTTTGGAAGCCAATGGAGTAACCTAGACGCACACATGAGTAGGTAGAAAGTAGTAATGCGTTTCTGTGTTGTTTTGCATGCTTTTTGACTCTATAAAAGGGCGAGTTGAGTCCCGAACTTCGGTCTGGACTCATCTCAAGGAGAACCGCATCTCAAGTCCTCACCCCTACAACTGTTTCCACTATTACTATCAACCATCAACTCTCAACCGTACATAGTGAGGCGCTTGCCGCTTTGTGCATACTTGAGGTGGGGCATAACCGTCGCTGAGACCGGTTGAAGCGCCCTTGGCGTGGACAAGAGACGGGTAGTGTGTACCAAAGGCGCTTCTGTCGTCTGTGAGCCCCCACCGGAGCTTTGCTCGGATAACGGTGACGGTCGAAAGACCTGGTGGTCTCCGGACGAAGGTGCTTGACGGAAAGCTGTCCGCAGGCCACGTGCCGTGCAACCTCTTCTGCAAAGGGCCAGATTGGGTATAGAGTGAAAGCATATCCCGCTGTTAGTAGCTCTCCTTTGGAAGCCCTGTAAGGATTGTACGCACCTGCTTTTGGTTGGTGCAGAAGTGGATAGGCTGCAGAAATCACTTCATATCTGAAGTGTCTTACCGGAAGGCGGGAGTCTGACTCCTAGTGACCCTTGAAATAATTCTTGGGTTGTGTGCCGTTTCAAGAAGTATCAAGAAGAGCGTATTTTGATTGAGCTTTGTGCTCTCCTTTTGTATTTGTTGTTATCGCTGCAGGTTGAGTCCTTTTGGTCCCTGCATTGGTTGTTCATTTTATCTTTTGATCGTGTTGTTTCATCTTTTTGGGGCTTCGGTCTACGAGGATTACCTTTTTTAGGCTAATTTGTCATTTATTTTGGCCCTCTGCGTCACCGTCTCGTGATGGCGCCCACAGTAACCACCTAAACTTAGAATACACTGCACGCGTATGACCGTTGCCAACATAAATAAATTGTATGGCCAACATGGCTCATTTGCCTGCCGCTTCGTGGTTGCTACTCAACACGTGGATCACACGTGCACTCGGTACGTTCACTGTAGCAATTCTGGACAGTAAGCACTTACTTTTGAAGCAAAACACAGAAAATAAAAATGTCTTTTATTTAAACTTTGGTGGGGAGGTACTTCTAGACACTCGAACCACTCTAATTTGGTTGAGCAAGAAAGAGAGAGAGACGCGGTCGGCCGCGGCAACTTTCTTCCTCTTATATAAAGTTTAGAATAGTGCATAGACCTCAATAAAGCCATAATTTCATGTTCATACTATCTATCTGTTATTACTTTCATACATTAAAGCAATGCAGTTTAGGAATTTGGGATTGAATTCAGGTTTTATCCCAAATTCCTATAATTTGCATGCTTATCTTGCCATCAAGGCGAGAATTCATAACAATTACTCCCCCCTAAAATTATTATTCGTCCTCGATTAATCCACTCTTTCCGTTCCCATGGTGTACGAATATTTGTATGGATACGGAACGATAAAGCGATCTATATTCGGAATGAAATCAATGACGAGTGGTTGATTGTTTTCCAATTTTGTCAATGCAGTTGCAACTTCTGATTTGAATGTATTCTTCTCTTCTGAATGTCCGAATTTCCCAACGGTGAAGCAGTAGTAAAATACTAGGAATTCTAGGAATTCATCTTTAAATGTAACTGATAATGCTGGTTGAATTCGTTTGACAATCTTCACCAGTATTTCGAACTGTTCCGTAGTTTCAATAAATGATCCGACGATGTAATAATATCCCAAACAAACGTGCATCAAGTTCCACATATAACCTGGATGATCGTGGGATTGAACTAATTTTACTCCCCAACTTTCAATAGATTTCCCGGCGATAACCAATGAAAGGAATTCATTATTTGGATTTGGAGTGAAGAAATCAATGTCAAGAATCATGAATGATAAAGTGTTTCGATGTGTAGTTGTCAATAATCTCCGGCCTGACGGTGGTGATGATGGTGTGACTATCCACCCAACGATTCTCGGTATCGTCCCGGTTTTTATAGTGCACGAGGTATTCGAGCTTGCTCTTTTGAATGCGATGGTTTAGTATCTGATCAATACTGAGGTCCTTCTTCTGGATGATTCGTTCTCTTTGCACTTGCTTCCTACTGTCTTCTCAATTGACGTTCTCATGATATGGTTTCAACAAGGATACATGAAAGTTAGGATGAATTTGTTCCAACTCCTTTGGTAATTCTACTTCATAGACTCTGGATTCTGCGAATACTTTTTTAACTAAGTAAGGTCCTAAAAACTTGGGAGATAGCTTTTTTACCTGACCAGACTTTAAGTTTAAATTTGGCGTAACCAGGAGTACTTCATCTCCTTCTTTGAAGACTTGTTATTTTCGTTTTTTGTCTGCGTCTTCTATCATTCTTAGATTACTTTCTCTTATAGCTGACTTTGCAACTTCAGTGGCGTACTTGATTCTTTCTAAGAAATTGTCCGTAGCTTCGACTGTTGTTGGAACTTCCTCATGGTGTAAGATGTCTGTAATATGCACAGGATGTTGCCCATATTCCAGGAAGAATGGGTTCATCTTTGTTGCTTCATTTGTGTGATTATTGTATGCAAATTCAAGACCAGGGAGATATGTATCCCAATCTCTTTGAGTGTAACTAATGAAACATCGAAGCATTTCTTCTAACGTTCTGAAAGATCGTTCTGATTGACCATCAGTTTGCGGATGAAATGCTGTTGATAAGTTCAGTTTCACTTTCAAGGTTCGCATTAGTTCTTTCCAGAAACTTCCTGTAAATCTTGAATCTCGGTCTGATATTATTTTTCGCGGTAGTCCATGGTGTTTATACACCTCTTTATAAAATACTTCTGCTGTATCTTTCGCATTTACATTGGATTTCTTTGGTATAAAATGCGTTCTATTTTATAGTTTGTCCACAACTACTAATATGGAACACATTTCGTTTTTGGTTTTTGGTAAATCGAATATGAAATCCATTGATATGACTTCCCACTTTTCGCTGGGAGGTGGAAATGGTCGTAATAAACCTTGTGATCGTTGATTACTATTTTTAGAAGTTTGACATTCATAGCAGTGTTTAACGTATTCCTTAATATCGTTATTCATCTTTGGCCAGAAATAAGATCTTCTGATCAAAGCTATAGTTTTTTGAGAACCTCTATGAGCGCCCAGTATAAATGTATGACAATCATATAACATTTGGTCTCTTAATTCCCCTTTTGGAATACATAGACGATTCTCAAGGTATAGTCTATTATTTTTTCTCTCAAATGGTTCTTTAGGGTCATTCATTACATTTCTAAAGAACTCATCTTGCATATAATCTGATATTAGTCTTTTCAATATTTTTTCTTGTACTTGAACTGTTGTTATATTCATCAATTTCTTTATAAAATCAACTGATACTTCGTGTATTTCTTTGTGTTTTCTTGATAATGCATCGGCAACCTTGTTTAGTTTGCCTTTGATATACTTGATCTCGTAATCAAATTCTTGCATAAACTCAACCCATCTTGCTTGTTTTCTTGACAAACTCTTCTGCTTTTCTAAGTATTTTAAGGGATGATGATCAGTATATACTATGAATTTGGCTCCATGTAAATACGATCTCCATGTTTCTAATGCATACACAATAGCGAGTAACTCTCTCTCATGCGTAGAGTAGCCTTGTGTGGTGCAATGCCCCAAAGGGGAAAAACACCGAAAGACGTTCGGGATCTTCCTCTCACGAGGTGAACCCAGTTGGGTAGAGCCCTCCCAGAGGTGTCACGGCGAAGCCGGTTTGTAAGACCAGGGACACCTGTCGTGACTCGCGCAGGGAGGTGAAGGCGAAGAATCGGTATCCGCGTGAGCGGGGTGTGATCCTCAGTAGAGGTATGTTTCCACGTAAGTGGGGAAGTGTGAGCGGATGCGCACACGAGGGCCGCGGATAGCGGGAGGCGCTACCCTAAAAAGGGGGGAAAGGAAGGGCGAAGAGGAGGAAGAGAGGACGATGCGAGTCGCGAGAGCGACGAGCAGATACGGCAATGCCAGTGGACAGGACTCCCTATACAGGGCGAAACACCAATATGATTGGAACAATTATACTCCCAGTGATGGGTTTCTTTAGATGTGCAAGGGGGTTAGATGTCCCGTGGTTTACGGCGTTTCCCTCCAAGGAGGAGTAGAGTACGCGCGCAAGCGGCAACAACTAGAGCCAATTCCCCAGGTTGGGGTCCCTTGTTGGGGAAGGTTTACTGGTGCGACGGCAGTGCGCCGTCGCACTAAGTACTAGCTTCCCAGAAATGGGTGTGAAAATAATAAATAATATTAACTAAAATACTCCACATTTCGTGGCAACATCCACTACTGTGGCCAACCGCCAATTGACCCAAAACTGTGTCCCACGTGTCCATACCCACCATAGTGGGGTGTAGTTCATATACACACTACACAACCGATAATATCGGGAAAACGATCAAGTACCAAGAATCCCTCCCTGAGGGCGTTGCACTACATTATCCCCCCCGAAGACGGGAAAACGACCGCAGACGCGGAGGGTTTCCAGACGAAAATGGGTGATAAAAGCGCGTACGCCGTCTCCGGTTCTTCTTTCCTGGCATAGCCGGCTATTGTAGTATAGTGTTGTGGGGAGCTAGCTGCTCCCTTGAATAAACTTTCCCGTTTTGAACGGTGATTCTCGTTTGAGTTCCCCGTCTTCGACGGACCTTGCCTTGTTATCCTTTCCTTTTGCTCTCCGCTCGCACGGCAACGTTACCCAACTTGGGCATTAACCAGCGTGGCTGGGGCTGCAGTCCCCGTTTGACGGTGGTATCGCAGGACCTGCGACCGTGAGAGGTGTTCAATTGGTTCCCACGTATCCCCACTGGGGTCGTACCCGTACCAGCGGACGCGGTATTGTAGAATACCATCCTGGTCCCAGGTGTGTCCGACAAGTCGGTCTACTACGAATTCTCGTTCGTAGACCTGCCGGCCGTGCCGGGTGGTGGTTGTAATCCCTGGCGAGGGTTGCCCGCGGTGCGGTATAATGTCCTTTAGCAGGGTGTTCGGCGATAACTCCGTCGTTGCCATGCGCTGTGATAGCGGCCGCTGCTCATGCGGGAATATATCCCTCAAGAGGGTGTGTGGTGCCACGGTTTTCACCGGCAAGTCATTCCCCATTGGGGTAGGTTCACTTCCGCTTTCGCGGTAATGCGGGCGGACCGCCAGTCGGTGGGGGACTTGGACTCCGCCTTCGCGGTTGAGCTCACGAACCGCGAGTTTGCGGGAAGATGACCGCTCCTGCGGGATCGGCATTTCCACAATCCCCTGGGGGGTCCCGTGCGACACGGTGATTGGGTGGCAAACAGCCTCCCTGCCAGGCGCACAAGCGCTCTGCACCATACGTTCCGGCGATGCCGTGGTGTCCCCGGCTACTGACGGGTTGCCTGGGGCTAACTCCGGTACACCGGTATTTTGGTCAAAATTCCCCTTTGGGGGTGCCGGGCAGGTGCCGATAACACCCTTTTCAGGGGAATTGCCGCTAAGCGTGGTGCACCATCTCCATGAGGAGGAGCAGCGTCCGGGATGACCGGTTTCGAGCGTGCGATGGCGCGCGTTTTTCCCGAATTCCTCGGTTCTTCGCCGCAGCGATGCGAGAGTTGGCGCAAATTATTTCCCGTAGCGGGGGCTTTGATTCCGTCAACGACGGGAGGCGTTTCTGGTGCTTGCGAGCCAGGGCTTAAAGCTTCGACTGCGGCTTGGCTGCCTTTCTCCCCAAGAGGGGTGTGGGTATTTCCCTGTGAGGCCGGCGTATCTGGGCGCCTCTTCTCCGCAAGGCACGGGTCTGATTGACCTGATTGAACTGCTTCCGCGGGGACTTCCGCCAACGGCGGCTTCGAGGCATCGGGCGATTGCCTTTCCGCTGCTGCGGTATTGGAGTGAGGCTTCTCGTTTTCCCGTGACAAACGGTGTATTTGCCGCTTTTTCGGGGCCTGCGCGTCTGGTTCCTGTTTCACAGCACTGCCCGGGAACAGGGAATTAGTGTCGCGTGACATACTCCGTGCTCCACGGTCAGTGTTCCGTATGTTACGGTGTGTTTCCCGTTGCGACGGCGATATCGTTCCTCGAAAACGAGCGTTCTCCTCGCCCTCCTTAGACGGAGCGGTGGGATAAGGGATAACATTCCCCGCCTGGCGGGTATAGATGTGCGCCAGTGGGGCGGACGTGGTAGGGGCGGGCGCTGAGGGGCCCGAATTACCCGGCTGAGCCAGTGAGTCCGACAGAGTCGGCAGGTCTGAGAGTCCCCGGCTGGGGTTTGGTAGTACCGTAAGTCTAGTACTCTTGGATGGTTCCGGTGTTCCAGAGTCCGTAGAAACGGGGTTGCCAGGATCCAGGACTACCTCTGACGAGGGAGGAGGGCAAGGACAACACAATCACGGGAAATCCGTTCGTGCGTGTCCCCCATCTCTACCACGACAGTGTCGGTGTTAACAGAGATGACCTTGAAGGGTCCATCCGCCACAGGCGAGAGTTTGTGACGCTTCTCCCGTTCCGAGTTGTAGTATTCCTTCCTGATGAAGACGTAGTTATTTGCCCGAATTGGGGATGGTTTCCCTCGCAAGCGAGCGTCAAAATCCCGCTTGTAAGCGGCTTGGGCCCGTGCCATAGACTTCCGCGCAGCGGGGACCAGCTTGGAAAGCCATTGCTTCCATTTCTGCCGGTAGATACCCACAGATGGGAAATTGTCCAAGGTAGCTTGGGGTTCCAGCGCCACAGGCGGGGGTGTTCTAGATAGAACCAACCCGAATGGCGAAACTCCGGTAGTCTGGTGTACCTGCGTATTGTACGCGTAGGTTACCGCATCAGCGTACATGTCCCAGTTCGTTGGGTGGTCAGCGACGTAGGAACGTAACGCCGCGAGTAACGTCCGGTTAAACCGTTCAACTTGCCCATTACACTGGGGGTTATAGGTAGTCGTGAACAAGTTCTTGACATCCAGGATGCGACAAACATCCTGGAAGAACTTGCTCACGAACTGTTTCCCGTTGTCAGAGAGCACCTCCACAGGGGGACCGTAGACAAAAATCCAGTGCGTCACCAGAGCCTGGGCCACCGTGAGAGCGGTTATCCTCCGAAGAGGGACAGTACGTACCAGCTTAGAAAAGCAATCATTGATGACAAGTAGGAACTTGTTTCCACGTTTCGTGGTGAGTAGTGGTCCGAGAAGATCAATTGCGATAAACTCGAGTGGCGCCCTTGCGGGGAATAGTTTCATCTTCTTTGCATTTTTGCGGAGTTTGACGCGATTCTTCGCGCATTCGCTACAAAACCGCACGGTTGTGTAGCAATCCACCGCCATTGCGGGCCAATAGAAATCCCTTTGCAGGGTTAGGTAGAGTTTCCTCCCACCTGGGTGACCTCCAATGGGGTCGTAGTGTGATAGATGTAACACCCGCGATTGCATGGAATGTGGTACCACAATCTGTGGGCGGGCTTCGACCTTTCTTACGAGGTAGCCTTTGTCGTTCACCCCGAAAGGGAGATCTTCACCACTGTTGATACGGGCACGAATTCTCGTACAGAATGGGTCGCCGAATTGTTCTCGGATCATTTCTTCCGGTGATACCGGTACAAAGTTTCCCGGTAACGGGTTCTCAGATTTATCTCGCGATGCGAGTAGTTCGTCAAAATCAGCATCCTCGTCCCAGTTTTCTGGCCTAGCCTCGACGGCATATTCCGGATCATCCGGGTCTATAGCCATGAAACATGGGGCTTCATCATCCTCCGTTGGGAGTGCTTCCCCACTTGTGGGTAACCGCGACAAAGCATCGGCCTGGGTGTTCTGCGCGCCCTTTTTATAAATGACTTGAAAGTCATATTCCGGGAGGCGGAGTCTCCAGCGCATGAGGCGTCCCGACGGGTCGGAGATATTCATCAACCACCTCAATGAGGAATGATCCGTATACACGGTGAAATGAATTCCCATAAGGTAGGGGCGCAGAGTGGTCATCGCCCATACGACGGCGAGGCACTCTTTCTCCGATACGGAGTAGTTCCGCTCATGAACATTGAGCGAGCACGACCAATAACCAATTGGATGTCGTTCCCCCTCGGGGGTGGTTTGAAAAAGAGCACACCGGACTTGGTAGTCGGTCGAGTCCGTATCTACGGAGTATGGCAACTCAAGTTTTGGGAGATGTAGGATTGGTGCTGATGTGAAAGCCTCCTTCAAGGAGTTGAAGGCTTCCGATTGCTCGGGCGTAAATGTTCGCAGTTTTGGGGGGTTCCCCTTTCGCAACAACGCGTTCAGGGCCGCTGCAGTATCCGAAAAGTTCGGGATAAACCGTCGATAGACGTTGAACAGCCCGAGGAAGGAGCGCAGTTCCGTTTGAGTACGGGGTTCTTTCGCCTCAACGAGGGATTTGACTCGAGCTTTCTCGATCGCTAACCGTCCAGGACGGATAATGTGACCCAAATACTTCACAGTATCTATGAACAACTTGCATTTTCTCAACTTGAGAGTAATTCCCGCATCGCGGAGTACGGTCAGCACGTCTCGGACGTGAGTGAGATGTTCGTCCAACGAGTTGGAGAAGATGTTAATATCATCAAGGTAGACCAAACAACTCCGCCACTTAAAGCGGTTGAGTAGAATATCTACTGCACGCTGAAAGGTGGCGGGGACGTTGGTTAACCCAAATGGCATCCGCTTGAAGCGGTAGGTTCCTGCATGGCAGGTGAATGCGGTTTTGTCGCAATCTTCCTGTCTGACAGGTAATTGCCAATATCCCCAATTGGCATCAAGGTCCGTGAACACGGTGGCGTCTCCAAGGGAGTCAATGCACTCGTCCATACGAGGGATGGGGTACGTGTCCCTAACAGTCACGGCATTGAGCCGGCGGTAGTCGACACAGAACCTCCAGGTTCCGTCAGCCTTTGAAGCCAGTACAACTGGGAATGCCCAGGGTGATTGAGCAGGCTCAATCACACCTGCGCGGATCATCTTTTCCACTTGGGACTGCTCCTCTTCCCGAGCTTCCGGACCTGCCCTGTAAGGGGGTTGTGCAACCGGTCGCGCACCGGGGATTAAATCGATCCGGTGTTTCGTTGCATTAATCTCGCCAAGCAAGCCATCCCACATTGTGGTGAATTCCCGTAACATAGTACGGAGTTTGTCACGGTGCGACTCTGGAACGTGGCTGAAGTCCAGCGCTTCAAGTGCTTTTTCCGGATCAATCCGGTCGTTGCTCGATAGAGCATTGTCCTGTGGAACAGTTGTGGTTCGCAATTTCGAGTTACTCGGTATGTTCGACGCTAAAGTAGCGGTTTCCTCCGCCTCCTCAGACTTGACGTCTTCGGACGGCGGGGAGAACTCCTCAGAAGAGGTGGTAACTCCGAGTAGATCGGAGGCTGTCATCTTTGTGGGCAGCATTCCCATAGGATGGGGGGTTACACTCCCAAATACTTGGTGTTTGACCAGATACTGGGGGTGTTTGCCAAGGTTGGCAACCAATATCCGAAAAGGGACATCCGGGGAAATGGAGACAATTCCATTAGCCAGCACTAGCTGGGATTTCTCGTACGACGAGACGAGGGTTTGTATAACCTGAAGACCGTGTTGACGGGAATTTACCTGCACCCAGACCTGGGACTCAGGCAGTATAGAAACCGAGGCAGCAACGCGGAGCTTGGTGGATTCGCGGGACGCGAGCGGTGGTTCCTGCGCAGCAGGGAGCGGAACTTGTTTCCGAGAGGACCGCTTTAGTGGGCGGCGAACAATCGGAACCGACGATCCATCGTCAAGTTCTACACGCCTGAGGCGGGGTCTGATTGCGTCGACAAATCTGTCGCAGTAATCACATTGCAGTATGAATGGTGCTGCCAATGAACGGCAAACGATGAAGTCAAACTTCACCACAGAGGTACCAAGTCTCACGACGAGGTCCACTGTGCCCACCGTTTGTAACGGATTGTTGTTCGCATCCGAAATGTCGGGGACCACGTCAGAGTGGATACGAGACCGCACAAGCGTGTGTAATAATGATTCCACAACAAAGTTGGGGCCTGCACCTGTATCCAGGACGGTGAGAAACCTCACCATAAACTGGGGATCAAGGCCAAGGTCGGCATAGACCTTATAATTGCGTTTGGCCAAGACCAAGACTCTACCGGGAATCCGGGGATTTTTACTCCGTATCCACTGGCGACGCAACACACCGAGGTGCGCAGAGTCCGCGTCAGCGGTGTCTTTCCTCGAGAGGACTTTCACCGGGTAGCGAGGCGAGGATGCCTCGGGCGCCAAAAGCCTGGTTCTTGAGGAAGCCTCTCCCAAAGGGGAGACTCCCTCAGTTAGTTTTCTGCCTTCGGTGGTGGGTTGGTTTCCTCGACAACGAGTGCTTCATCCCGTTGACGGGGGCTTCTATCCGCATAAGCGGGGTTGCGACGGATGGTTGCGTGATCTCCCGAATCGGGGTGTATGAATCTTGCCGCGCACGCGGGGTCTGTGGTAGGGCGTGAGAAAAGTCCGTTTTAGCACGGAGGTAGGAAGCCGTCGGGACGGGACGTTTCTCCTCTGGAGTGAGGGCCTCATAATTTACCACTACCTTGGCCATATCCTTCAGTGAACAAATACACTGAGGTGAGGTATGGCCATGGGTATAGCACAGGTGGCATATGAGAGCCAACACCGCGACACGCGGATTATTATTCCGAGTATCGGAGAAGCGAACCGCAGGGCGGGTGTCAGTCCATCCAGGCCGTTGATAACGGGATTGACCGTTTGAAAACGGGAGTCGTTGGGGTTGAACCCGACTGTTACCACCGTATAGAACGGGATCTTCTGTTCCCGTATCATGGGTCATCTCCGTCGTTGACGGCAAATCACTGGTGGTTATCGACACACCATTCCCCTGCACTAAATGCATGGTATCAAATCCCTGTCCAGGGTTCCCATCCGTGGTGAGCGGGAGAGAGGAAGATTCGCTTTCCAGCAACAACGCCTTGGCGGAGTTAGACCGATTGTTCGGAGTTCTTGCACGAAGTGCATCCCCTTCCGCTCGGGCGTGTTGGACCAGCTCGAGGTAGGTGATCCTCCGCTTGTCCTCCCGATACCGGGTAACTAAACTCCGGATTGCCGGGTCAAGACCATCAATGAACATGGTACTGCGCTCCCCAGCGGGGTATACGTTACCACATCTGTGGAAAGCCTTGTTAAGGCGCACCGAGTAATCGGTCTCGGTCTCTCCAGCACGCTGGCGTGTATCTCGCAAAGCGAGGATAGCCTGCTGAATAGCGGTGTTGGTGGCGTAGGAGCGCAGAAGATACTGCACAGCCTCCGGCCAGCAAGTAACTCCTCCCTCGGAGGCGCAAGAAGATCCTCTGACAGAGGTGTATTGGTCCTCCGCCACTCCCCGTAAGAAATACGGTAAAGCCAAATAGGCTTGTCCCTCATTCATACCTAGGATATCGGCCTCCGCTACAAAGCGGGATAGGAAATCCAGTAAGAGGACTGGGTCCTCTCCAGTAAAATACTGGTTGCGGAGCGAAAGCTGCATTCGCTTAATGCATTCTCGCACCTTTCCCGTACCACGGGGCGTACGCCCAAGTGACGAGTCTTCGAGCCGGTAGTACCGGTATGATAAAAGCTTCCGGTAGTCCGGGTTCGTCGGTTTCAATTCCCGGAGACCGGGGTGTCTTCTCCCCTTCTGGCGGGTTCGCACCACACCTTCAGTGGCCGATGACCGCCTCGAGCGGGAGGAGTAGCCTCGCTTTTCGTCCTCCGAGTCGGAGTCCGAGGAGCTCGAGCTAAATGAATGGTTTCGGGATGAGTCCAGCGATGTCGAAGAACCGGAGTCCGAATATTTTCGGTGGTGTTTCCGTCGATGACGGCGTTTCTTCTTCCCAGCAAGCTGGTCGTTGTGCGATGCCTCGTTTACCGGATCACCCGGGGATGGTTTGTCCATGAGGACGAACTGCTCCAGCGTCTCCAGTCGGGCACCAATCCGATCAAATCGGGCTTCAACTCCTTCGATGAAGGCGGCGGGTTGTCCCAAACTCTCCAACACGGAGTTGACGTCAGACCGTAAAATACGGAGTTCCTCGGCGACCTCCTTTACGGGGGTTGCCGAGACCACCTCTTGGAGGGATTTTAGTTCCCCTACAAGGGTGTCATGGGCGGTCCACAGAGCGCGGACCTGGGATTCCAGGGAAGTCCCCTGGGGGGTTTTATCGCCCGTTCCACGGGGGCTTGAAGCCGCGACAGCGGGAGCAGGCCGGGGTGCCTGGGGCACTGCGGCAACAGCCGGAGTCAATGCTGCATTCCCCTGCGGGGGTGATAACGAGGGCAAAAGGAGGTTCCGGGGTTCCCGGTCGGGGGTATCCTTCCGCGATGAAGCGGCACCAGCACGGCTGGAACTTGTCCGTATAGGGATGCGGGGTACGAACCGAACTTCGGAAGTGTCGGCGTTGTCGCGGGAGCGACTACGCGTCACAACTGGCTCCGCATCCGAGGGATTTCTCGACATGAGAAAATAACGTAACGACGGGAACGATCACTGAACTTCCGGTAAATAAAAACAAACCTCGTAAGAGGGAAAACAAAAACCAATTCTAGGTCGGGAGACCACTTTGTGGTGCAATGCTCCAAAGGGGAAAAACACCGAAAGACGTTCGGGATCTTCCTCTCACGAGGTGAACCCAGTTGGGTAGAGCCCTCCCAGAGGTGTCACCGCGAAGCCCGTTTGTAAGACCAGGGACACCTGTCGCGACTCGCGCAGGGAGGTGAAGGCGAAGAATTGGTATCCGCGTGAGCGGGGTGTGATCCTCAGTAGAGGTATGTTTCCACGTAAGTGGGGAAGTGTGAGCGGATGCGCACACGAGGGCCGCGGATAGCGGGAGGCGCTACCCTAAAAAGGGGGGAAAGGAAGGGCGAAGAGGAGGAAGAGAGGACGATGCGAGTTGCGAGAGCGACGAGCAGATACGGCAATGCCAGTGGACAGGACTCCCTATACAGGGCGAAACACCAATATGATTGGAACAATTATACTCCCAGTGATGGGTTTCTTTAGATGTGCAAGGGGGTTAGATGTCCCGTGGTTTACGGCGTTTCCCTCCAAGGAGGAGTAGAGTACGCGCGCAAGCGGCAACAAGTAGAGCCAATTCCCCAGGTTGGGGTCCCTTGTTGGGGAAGATTTACTGGTGCAACGGCAGTGCGCCGTCGCACTAAGTACTAGCTTCCCAGAAATGGGTGTGAAAATAATAAATAATATTAACTAAAATACTCCACATTTCGTGGCAAAATCCGCTACTGTGGCCAACCGCCAATTGACCCAAAACCGTGTCCCACGTGTCCATATCCACCATAGTGGGGCGTAGTTCATATACACACTACACAACCGATAATATCGGGAAAACGATCAAGTACCAAGAATCCCTCCCTGAGGGCGTTGCACTACACCTTGCTCAGTTGCAGATAATTATCTTGAAGCAAAAGCAACGGGTCTACTTAGTTCATTTTCTGTTTGTGATAATACTGCACCAATTCCTGTTTGAGATGCGTCTGCAGTTAACTCATACGGTAGTGAGGGATCTGCACATCTTAGAACTGGCGTATGACTTAATGCATGTTTCAGTTGTTCAAACGAATCATTTTCTTTTGAGTTCCATATAAAAGGATTCGTTTTCTTAGTTAAGTCTGTGAGGGGTGAAGCAATTTTTGAAAAATCCTTCACAAACATTCTGTAATAATTACAAAATCCTAAGAAGCTTTGAAGCTCTGTTATACTCGTAGGAATTTCCCAATTCATTATGGCTTCTGTTTTTTGTGGATTGACTTTAATTCCTTCTGTTGTAATAATATGTCCTAAATATTCGATGGATTTGTCCATAAACTTACATTTTGATAATTTGACATATAATTTATGCTTTCTTAGAATCTCAAATACTTGTTTGAGATGTCTGAGATGCTCTTCTGTGGTTTTACTATATATTAGTATATCATCTAGATATACTAATACGAACTCGTCAAGATGTTTCCTGAATAGAATATTCATGTATGTTTCGAAGCATCCGGGAGCTCCAGTAAGACCAAACGGTGTAATTAGATATTCAAACTGACCATATCTAGTTCGGAAGGCTGTTTTCTCTATATCACCTTCTCTCATTCTTATTTGATTATATCCAGATCTGAGATCAAGGGCTGAGAATACTTTTGCTCCTCCCACTTGGTCCCAAATTTCATCAATTCTTGGTAATGGTACTTGATTTTTTTTCGTCTGCTTATTGAGAGCACGATAATCAATACACATTCTTAGTCCTCCATCTTTATTTTTAATAAAAAGAACGGGGCTTCCCCAAGGACTTATACTTGGTCTTATGAAACCACAAGCTAATAGCTCTGCAAGCTGCTTTTTCATTTCTTGTAGTTCCACCTTTGACAACTTATAAATTGTTCCCATTTTAGGTTTTGCTCCTTCTTCGAGATCTATCCTCATTTCAATTTCTCTATGAGGAGGTAATGCTCTTGATAGCTTCTCTGGGAAAATATCTTCATAATGTTTTAACAGCTGTTTTAACTCAATGTTGCTTGTACTCTTAATCAAATTTGATTCACTCTTTGACTTTAACATAAAACTTTGTCTAGACTCTAACTTCACTTTAGGCTCAGACTTAAACTTGTCTGGACTTGCATTCACAACAACATGATATATCATGGATTTACTTTTCCTTACAAGCCTCGCGAATTGCTTACTGGTAAGTAGGAATGTCGGTCGGGATATGGCCTCATACCTACCAGATTCTGCGTCCAGAATAGCTTGCTTACCTTCTAAGTTAATGAGCATGCGATTTGACTTCCAATTTATAAGTGAATTTATCTCTGATAACCATGACTTGCCTAGCATTATGTCATACAGTATCAAATCTAGCACATACGGTTTAATGTCAAAGCAAACTTCATTAATTTTTAGATTTAGCACAGTTGAACTCCTGTTCATAGAAACTAGAGTTTCATCCCACAATTCTGCTTGTAAGTTTGACTTATAAACTTGCAGATTTAACTTCTCTGCAAACTCTTTTGAGATTATAATCTCCTCACAGCCACTGTCTACTAAGACTTTACACTTATGTGGCTTTAAACTTTTTACTTCTCCATTGAAGATTAGTAACTTATTTTTTCTCGAGACTTTTCTTTCTTTAACTGGAGCAAATGCGCATATCTTTATATTTTTATTTTCTTTATGGTGGATAGAAATCCTATCCTTACTTCTCTTTTTGTTCTTTTGACGATTTAGGTAATCTTTATGAGTTGATTTATTGGGCTGCGCTAATATAGAAGGCATTAGCGCTTTCTTTAATTTTTTGGCTGGTTACCTTCGTAATTTCTCTTATAATGATTTCTTGCTATGCAATCTTTTTTCTTGCATATGAAACAAAATTTATCTTCTAAACATCGTTTCTTTTCTTCTTTTGATACGAAGGGTATCCTTCTCATATTAAGATTTCCAATTTGCATTGGCGTTGGCCCATTGCTTCCAGAACTACTACTTCCCGAACGATTTCCTCCCCAGGTATCGTTACGGAATATGTGACCTATTTTATCTGCAATCTTCATTGCTTTTTGAATATCAGTAGGTTCAGACCTTACTACTTCAATTTTGGTTCTTGTGTATAGTCCTTGACTCTAATGGAATAATTGTTCTGATATACTCATGGTTGGTATCTGTAATAACCATTTTGTGAATTCTTGGTTATAGGATCGTACAGTACTAAACTTTCCAATCTGTTTTAACTCACTTAGTTTTTTGCGAGCTGTTAGTTCTCTATTAACAGGCTCAAAGTATTCTAACAGTTTGGATTTAAATGTATCGTATGATATTAATTCATCACCATCAATGGTGATTAGTTCCCACCATTGCAGTGCATCAGCGCTCATATAACTTACAGCGTATTTGATTTTTTGTTCATCACTTGGTGCTTGATGCATGCTAATAAAAATATTTTCTAAGCCCTTTATCCAACTACGTACACCTTTACAGGAAAACTTTTCAGGTTTACCTACTCTTAGTGTAGATGTAGATTGGTTAGAATTCATTAAACAAATAAAAGCTTGACTCGCATTATGCAATTGTTGTTGTAAATTATTTACTTGTTGTTGGAGTTCTTGTATAGCTTGTAGATTTTGATTATATGGTAAATTATTTTGATCGGTCATTTTAGTTCATAGCTATTTTAAGCAACATAATGCAGAAATTTATTCCAACTTAAAGATTCTTAGATTAAAAATGCCTAATTACTTGGCTTATAGTATCAGCAGTTTCCTTGGGCGTTTTCGTTACACTTGTAATACGCGAGCCGTCTGGAAACGTTGCCACATTGGCATATTCTAAGAAGGCTGACACCCTTTGTTGATGACCTTCTGTAAGGTAGTGATGACTGTAAGACAGAACGTCCTCACACCACAAATTACAGACAGAGCAATGCACCTTCAACTTGTCCACGAATTCCAGCTGCACACGATGACGTGCAACACCGAATCCTGATTGGCTGATCAACGAGCGAATGTGATTGGCTGAACTGTTGTGATCTGTCCACGAAACGGTGCGTGACTTTGGTGTGTCACAAACGTTACAGGTTTCACCCTTGTTGGTAGTCACGTTGTCACGAGTTAGCTGACGTCGACCAATTGGATCACCTTCGAAACGAGCTTTGTTCACCGCCGTCAAAATTCGATCTAAGCGGTTACTGGATCGGCTACCGGCGTGGAGGTGATGAGGGGTTATCGGAGTAACCTTATCCTCATCCCCGGGTAGCCCCACGGCTACTTGGTTCAATAGCCGCTGATGACGGATTGGCTTCGGTGATCTCGCTTTCAACGGTTTTGAAATTTTGCCCTTTTTGAAATTAAGAGCGTCACTAAGGCGAGGTAAACGTGTAACAGTGTGCTGTTTGTTACACGTGGACGATCTGTCCACTGAGTGACTCGAAATGGTTTCCACCCACGACTGCTGACTGCCAGTTGTCGCTTTCTGACTGGTTGGACTTGTCGCTTTCTGACTGGTTGGACTTGTCGCTTTCTGATTGGTTGTGGGGTTCGAAGTCCTTTCAGTACGATGAGGTTTGTCAGTCTGACCGTCAGTTTTCAGGTCAACTCGTTTGTTTCTGTCAGTGTTGTTGTACACTGTAAACTGGTTAGTACTGTAAAAGGGCGATGCTACCAGATGTAGCAATTTTGGACAGTAAGCACTTACTGTTGAAGCAAAACACAGAAAATAAAAATGTCTTTTATTTAAACTTTGGTGGGGAGGTACTTCTAGACACTCGAACCACTCTAATTTGGTTGAGCAAGAAAGAGAGAGAGACGCGGTCGGCCGCGGCAACTTTCTTCCTCTTATATAGAGTTTAGAATAGTGCATAGACCTCAATAACGCCATAATTTCATGTTCATACTATCTATCTGTTATTACTTTCATACATTAAAGCAATGCAGTTTAGGAATTTGGGATTGAATTCGGGTTTCATCCCAAATTCCTATAATTTGCATGCTTATCTTGCCATCAAGGCGAGAATTCATAATATTCACACTATCTATGCCAGGTTGTCACCTTACTATCTCTGCATCGTTGAAACCTTACTAGAACATCTTATCTCTTCAGAAGGTAGCCGTTTTGCTGTCTCCGGAGCCGAGAAACAGAACTACAGCCCGACCGGGATATACGAAAGTCGCAGAAGTCGGCACTTGGTTTAGAACGTCCATAACACACTGGGACTCTGGTTCTATGCAAGTACAGTATCATCTCTGCTGACTTCTTCTTCCTCAAATTTGAAAACATCATGGGTAAGGCTTCAAAGGCTCTCGGCGAGTTCGTGGATGACATTCCGGACTCAAAGCTCAGCGCTCTTAGGAGCGCTGCGGGGACGATACATACTGATGATAATTTTCGCCTAGATATGCAAGGAGTAAGTTTTGGGGTAATCTTCTTTGTATAGATATGGTGTGACTGACAGGATAATTCTGAAACGTTCATTAGATGACAAGTGCTCCTAAAAAGGTCAATCAACAGAAACCCAAGCATCTCCACCCTCAAGAAGCTGGCACCAAGGACCGTTGCGGAGGCGCCCATTCCTGAGCCGCAAACAATGACTGCTGCTAAAGTTAGGCAAGAATTGAAGAACGAAATATTGATCTAAAAAATGTGATGATCTTCTTTCTTCTTCAATGTGAAAGTTGTGTTCTAATTCCAAACACAACCAAGATCTATCTGCTTGAGATATTTCTCTCTCTTCAGAAAGGCCAGGACCTTTTCTGGCGCTTTCATTATCAGCTCTCGAAGTGTTATTCTAATCTTATCATTCTGATCTTCTAGCAGACCTCTTCGGCTCGCGTAAGTGCTGGGACACCTGAGCGTGATCGCGCTACGTGATCGCAATCTTTCTTTTACTTCTTCCTCTAAACACTGTGAAGAGAGGTAGGCCGAGCTTCGCACCAAATATCGTTGGGTTTGCTGCTCTTGGGATCAGGTGGACGAAGTCTAATCGCCCTGTCCGACCCCGTAAGATTAGCGGCGACAAAATAGTTCTTGTCTATTCACAACCATGAAGACCATAAAGATGGCATCGGTGGCGTTCTTTTATAGTTTTGCATACTAGCAGTAGACATCTTTGTTTCTTTTGAAAGGCATGTTATAATCAATAGTGAACTGAAATCCAGATGGTGGAGCGGACTTCCAGCTACGGCACACGAGCCTTTCTTTTTGCGGATCTCTTCCTGAGGCACGGACATGAGTGCACTGAGTAAGGTTCTAAGGTTACCGTCGATACTATCATTACTGCAGTACTTTATTCTCGCCTCCAGCAACCGTTGCGGCGCTTCGTTTGCATTCTTTTGCAGTTCACCACTTCACGGTGAGATCGGCTGTTGCAGTACCCTTGTATTCATATTCGGAACGCTGAAATCGGACATTTAGAGAGCAGATTAGACAGTGGCCACAGAAGTTCTTGGCCTTCCTAAGGAAAGAGAACTATGCGTAACGTAGTGTTCCTTTGATGTTGTAATAGAAGATTGAAGTCCACAATGAGAGAGAGTGTGTGCGTATTCATATTGTGATATAAATGGCAGGACGTGACCATAGGTCCAACCCTTTAACCGTTTACGTTTACCGTTTGCACTCGGTACCGTTGTATTTACTCGACAGATACACTACACACACATACAACTTGTATACCATAGGATGCACTACGTAGGAATAGAACAAGTGTGACCCAGGAGGTCGTTAAACTCGTCCAAGCGATCAGTCAGCTTGTCGGTCGTGGACCTGGGTGGCACGTCGTTAAAATGCCCCCGTCTACCTGCACGCACGCAGTAGGTCACGAGCCGGTCATCGGAGGAAGATCCTACCGCCGTTTTCCCTGAATTTTTCCCACTGAAGGAAGAGTTCCGACGGAGACACTGGGCTGGGGTTTTCCAGGGGTTTTCTGGGAGGGACTACACTGGGGTTGGATGACGGTGAAAGGCTACGGACTGGTTCTTGCACCTGATCTCGCCGATGATATGATGGTTGGGTGGTAAGGACGCTGTTCATGGTTTGTTGAGTGGCCAACGTGGTACATGCGGGAGCGCCTTGTCGTGGTGTGCCCCTCTGCCGGTGGTATCTAGAGGATGAATGAAGATATTAATGGGAGGACGAAAGAGATAAGCGTCGGTAGCGAAACGCCCTGCGGTAGAAAACACCTAAGAAATCTAACACTTTCTTCTCGTGGCTCAGTAAGTGTAGTACAGCTACTGATTAGTAGTTCGGGGCTGCGGTACAGAGGATTTATGGGTTTTTGGGTCTTTAGCAAACCCATGCTTACGAGGAATCAACGTCCGCGTTTTCATAAATGAGAGAGAGAGAGAGTGACCAAGTCTGCCGACGATTGCTTCCTGTCAAGAGAGATGGATGGATAGAGAAATTAGAAATTTGCGATTGGAGTTTCCGATCGAAATCGTTGGGTGACCCAACTTGGGTCTTCAGATTTCCTAACGTTTTGCATGTAGACTGCTACCACTTGGTACTTGCTGGATGAGTAGCATGTTATAACTTGCAAGAATAGGATAGATATTTGCATACTTCCGAAGGCTCCTTAGCCGTGGTGTGAAATTCAAGATGAGTTGCGCCAGCGCCTCGTCACCGTAGCTGTATCGTTGCCATCGACGCTCTTCAGAGGAGTCCCGACGTTACTCACCACTGTCGTTTCCCTTTTTTCACACCGTCAGCTCCCCACCCTTCAGCTTTCCACTGTCAAATTTCCGTGGTCTGCGTAGCCTCATCGTCATCAACTCAAACGTCAGATTTCGGTTCACTTTCGGTTGACGTAGTCGATCAATTCTTCACTATCGCTGTTCACCGCGGTCAAACACCAACAAAAGAACATTGCCTGGATTTGATAAGGAACTGCTTCCGAAATGGAAACTTTACTACCGACTATGCTTCCACAACCAGGTCTTGAATGGAAACGCGGCCTCGGAGGTTATGAAACACAATGGACAGTGGAACCACAGGTAAGCGTTATTCAGGACATAGCGTGCGAGGCACTTGATGAAGAGCAGTGCATGGTCGTGTTTCAATCGCAAGGGGCGTTCAATAAGATCTATTTGGTACGGTGCAAGAAAGAAGACTTCATAATGCGGGTGTCTCTTCCTCTGGATCCACAACACAAAACACTAAGTGAGGTGGCTACTCTTGATTTCGTGTGACTCAATATAAACATCCCTGTTCCCAAAGTATACGCATTTGATTCCTCGAACGTGAATGAGCTTGGTTTTGAATGGATTCTCATGGAAGCAATGCAGGGTGAGAGTCTTTTGCATGAATGGAGAACCATGCCGTTTGCCTCAAAGAAGAATTTGGTCAAACGCCTGGCACATTTTGCCGCACAGCTCTTTCGCAAGCGGTTTCAAAGGTTGGGGAACCTTTACCCGAAGGGCTTCTGTGATGACGCGAGAACATCTATGGGCAAATCACTGTGCCATAGACCGCGAAGAGATTTCACCATCGACAGGATGGTTTCAATACATTTTTTCTTAGCAGACCATATTGCCCAGGATGTTCCGAGGGGGCCCTTTAACTCAAGCAAAGAATGGCTCTCCGCATCTCTTCTTTTCCATCAGAATGATTGTGAGCGCATTCTCAGTACCTCAGACGATGAGGAAGACCTCGAAGACGCGGAAAGAACTGCAAGAATTATACGCAAGTTGTCTTCGCACATGCTCTCGGTGATTCCCCCCACTGCCCAAGGCAGCCCCGAAACTACGGCTCTTCTGCATGATGATTTGTCACTTCAGAACATCTTAGTGGATAAGGATGGCAATCTCACAGCAGTTGTTGATTGGGAATGTGTCTCCGCGCTACCATTGTGGAGGGTTTGCCAGTTTCCACATATGCTCGAAGGGAAGGAGCGCAAAGAGATACCTGAGAAGGAAAACTATGCTAGAGAAGAAAATGGGTCTTATGACCAACTCTTTTGGGACCGTCTTATGGAATTCGAGCAAACCGTACTGCGCGGGGTTTTCTTGGATGAGATGCAGAACATAGAACTGTATTGGGTCGAAATGTTTTGGAACGTTTCGAGTCAAAGAAAAACAGATTTTGAACTTGCTGTGCAGCTCTGCAGTGATGAGTTCAGCATTAAAGTTCTTGAAGAATGGTTGGATGAACTCCCAAAACTAGGGGAGACACGTCTCAGAAATCGACTTGTATGAATTGAGCTGACTAGGATAACTGCTGTGAGGAAAATGCGTATCCTAAAATCGAACAGTTACGGCACTTCTTTAAAGTTTTCAAGTGTGGAACATAGTCGAGTTGAGGTGCACTGCCAGTGACGTTCGTCGGAACGCAAACTGGGTTTCACCAACATCACATTACTTTTACAAGGACAGGGATATCCGTAGCAAACGGCTCCGCAGCAGTGATAAACACGGGCATGCTAAATGACCTTGCTTGTCAAAAGAAGCTGACCAGCTCCAACTTTTCTCGAACACCCTTTCAAAGTCACGATTGAAAGTCCATAGTATCTCCGAGTCTTTTATTGCTGGACTTAACTGAGGGACGAAGAGGAAGGATGAATCATACAAGAGCGGAGGTGTTGTTGCCGCAGTTGTTTGTGGACACACGCTGTCATTGCATCCCTTGGGCTCGCATACGGGAGGTAAAAGGTTGTTGTGCAAATATCGACTGAATGTAGGGAATGATGCTGACGATTTCGTTGTTAGATGTCCAGCAAGAACGGCGTCGACATTTTTGAGTTGTGGTTTTTTTTCCGTGTTGCAGAACAGCCACAGGCTGTGTACAACAAAGCATTCCCTTGTTGTCCTTCGCCACAGCCTGAAGCATCTTCGTCGCCAAACGCAAGCGACGTTCCCCATGTGGACGTTTGCAGCATGTATATCTCTTTCACTGTCCACACCCTAACCGCGCGTCACCATGCAACGCTTCGTCATCTGGCAGAGTGCAGCGCCGATCAAACGCCCGCGACGCCCCGCGACGCTCGCTCTCGACTCGCTCTCCTCTTCAGCAAATCTCAACGCCGTCATTTATTTAATGGAACGCAAGCAGGACAGAAGCTCCACGCTGCAACTCATCAATGGATGGAAACAAGTCGGTGGTTGTCTCGAACGCACCCCTCTCACATCCGTTATTAAGGCGTTTGTTCCGAATCCTAATGAACTGGAGAATCTTCTTCATATGGTGCTGCCAGCTGGATACGAATGTCAGCTGCTGTCTTCACTCCTCATTAAACAGAGTGATGAGGTTAATGCACTCGCTTATGACAACATTGATCCCCAAAAATCTCTGCATGTTTTGTTGGCCGTTGACGTTGTTGGCCTAGTAGAATCTGCGCTTTCGATCGACGTCGTGGAACCAATTGTATGGCATCACACAGCGGGCGAACTACAGCGCTTTTATGCGTGCTACTGCTGTCACTCGCATACGACCTGTACGCCGCAACGTCCACAACATGGCGTCGACTTCAAAGAGGCTTCACAAAGCTTCTTCGTGATGATCCTATACGAGCTTCACGAGTTGATGCTGGGTGTTTTCTGACTGCGTATGTGCTCTGGTTGCTATGGATCTGCTTCAAACCAGACGGAACGCGTGTTGCAGAATGGATCGAATATATAAGGCTGTTGAAGGTGATGAGTTGAATGATTTAGTCAATAGAAGTTTGATATGGCTTGTGAGTGCAGTAGTTGTGGAACATGACATGGATAGCATGCTAATCGAATCCGATTTAATATCAGCGTATGATCTGCTTCGCAAGCGAAAACGTACACGAGCAGCGAAGAAGGAGATTTGTCAGGCTATGAGAACAGCAAAAACTTCGCTACGAGAGTACGAGCACCTGCATGTTCAGCTGGCGGATGACATGTTATGCGGCGCCACTGTGGGTGAATGTGCAGCACTCTTGGCATATGAGACGAAGAAGTACTCATGTATGCATCAGGCATGATTCTCTACGTTTTCCTGATCATTTCTGGCAATGTGCTTCATGTGAACCATTTCTTCGATGCACTTTGATGTGTCGATGCTGCGCATGGCTTCCGTTCGAATCGCTTTTCGCTTCTCCTTGATGGGTCGTTTCATGCTCATTCGTTCGGTGGCGGTAGATTTCTTCTGTCCCAACATGGATTTCAACCTGTCACTGACGGGCTTGTCAAGTTGTTCAAGTATGTCGTTAGTGGCTTGCTTCCCGAAAAATAGCGTGTAGGCTTGAATGAGCTGTTTTGCGGATTGACGCACAGCCGCATCCTTGTCGACGGCACATGTGTGAAGAAGTGGCTTGAGTATGGAGTGAAGTGTATCGAGATGGTAACGGGCTTCTGGGTTGCGAACGAAGCATTTGCAGGCTTGGACTAGATTCCGTGTTTGGGCATGTGGGCTGTCCAGCTTGGGCAGTACCTGGTTCCAAAAGGAAGCATCGGTTATATGGGTTGCTAGCGACAGTGCGGCATTTGCGCGGGCGTCAAACAAGACCTTTTTGGTGGCATGTACAGAAGACAGAGCATGCAGCATTATTCCGGCAGCCTCGTCGGGGGTGAAATGAGGAGCAAGTTATCGAATACAATGAGAAGCGGCGATGGCGAGCATGGAGAGCATTTCTGCGAGCTGGAGGGCGAGATGCGGTGCGATTGCGGGGATGATTACGGCATCTAAGTGGTTGAGAGCGCCTGCAGCGCGGCTTGTTTTGTCTGGCAGTCTGACGAGGGGTTCTGCAGATGCTTTGTGTGACGACGAATGTGAAGCTGCGTACGCTTCTTCTGCAGACGATGGGCTGCGGCAAGATGGGTGCGAAGGGCGGCACGAGTGTCTGTGGCGCGCGTGTGATGAGAGGAGGCCTCGTTGAGAAGACGATGCTGGTATCGCGTCTGTGGACGCGATATGCGACTGGCCTTTGCCGGCGTGTCAAGCGGAAGCGCGGTTTGTGTACACGGCGGCGTCGCAACGGGAAGGGCCATGGCGAGGGGGTGGACTGTTGAGCGCAGTGGAGGAACAGCGGCAAACGCGATGGAAGCGCGGTGGGCCGGCTTCCCGTTTACCTGTTTTCGGCGACGCAGAGGTGGAGGGGATGGCAAGCTGGGCGCGCGTGGGCGATGACGCGGTTTTGGAGTCCAAACTTTGAACGTGCCACTGCGTGTGCGCGTTGGGCGACCGTTTTCGTTGTTTGGAATTTTGAACGTTGCGTCTGCGGCGCTGCGTTTTCACCTTTTCTCTGTTTTTGCAACATTGAGTATGGTGGCCGTTTCGGCAGTGTCCTCACCCGCCTTTCTCCCCGCTTATCGCATATCCATGGCCAAATGTACATCCACGTTGTACATCTGACTATTAGTAGTTGCATGCGAGCTATTCTCAGTAACCGCCAAAACAGATGCTCCTTTTTCAGCGGCACCTTCGCTACACTCCACTTCTAAGACAAATGCTAGTGGTCTCATGTTGTTTTCCGAGGAGCCTGGAGACTCTTCGTCACGAGTGTATAACGAGCGAACGGAATGTCAGATCTATCATCATCGGTCATTTAAGATGTCGTAACGGTATGGTTCAGGTAGAGCAACGCTTATCGCGATAGTTTACGGGTTTTGCGGCTCATATACATTGATCCCATGTATGAGCGGTGCATCCCTATTTATGAAGCGGAGGTCAATTCCCAATTACTAGGTGTCGGACCATTTGCTGGCATAGTTATGAGTAGTCCAGAATAGCTGGCGTCTTTTGCACACGTGTAGTGGTACTCGCACCCTTTCGTAGGGATATTTGTTATTTAGATAATATCTACCTGACAGTGGGTTGGTGCCGCGGCTACTTAGGCGGGTGAGCACCTACCCACCCTGGGGGAAGTAAACCAACAACAAGCGAGTGCTTGGCTGTGACTCAGCAACCCCTGGTGTGGGATAAACTCCTTCCGGGGAGTAGTCCGCACCTGGTGAGGGACTATTCATCCACCTCGTGATTTCCTTCCATTTCTTGGCTGACAAGGCACAAAACATTGCTCGAATAGAGAGTTTACGAAGAAATTGGTTTTTTGTGTGACATCCACTTGTGGCGGCAGCAGATTCGTCACGAAATTAAATTACACGAACCTCATCCAGTGCATACGAAACTCTCCAATCTATTCACAATTAGGAGTACTTTAAAAAAGCCTCACAAATGCAACGATTACTACAAGGGGCAGGAAACCGGTTTCTTCCCTGCAAAAACCCTTGACGGCGTCAAATATCAGTTTCACTCGAGACAAGATGCGTTTAACGCAATTCGCAATAGGCCAAGCTTTCAGGCGTCAAAAGAAAAGAAAAGAGCTACTTCGTCTCGGGTTTCTCGCTGAGCTTGACGACCTAACGCGACTTTGTTTGCTTGCCAGATATTATTCTTCCCAGCATGAAACCCAGAAAATCAACGCTCGGTCGCTGCTAGTCCGCAAATATGCATTCAACTTAAAATGGTACAGCAACCAAAGCTCTCTACAAAACTTTCGTTTTCTGCCACATGAAATACCCAAGATCGCAGCACTTTTTAACTTCAGCGTTAACAGAACTGCTCTTTCTGGGTACCAGACAGATTCTATCACATCATTTTGTATCGTTCTCCGCCGTTTTGCTAGCTTTTGTCGTTGGGTCGATAGTGAGACTCAGTTTCGAATGCACTCATCAGCCCTCAGTGAGATATTCTGGGAGGCTATCGAGTCGTTCATAGCCAACGTAGGCCACGTCCTACAGTTTCGTCCTCATATTATGCAGCAAAGAGCTGTGCTTTATGCGGCAGCAATTACCGAGAAAGGGGCCCCAGTAGATAACATAGTTGGCTTTATTGATTGCACAAAGATTTGTGGTGCAATGCCCCAAAGGGGAGAAACACCGAAAGACGTTCGGGATCTTTCCTCCGTGGAGGTGAACCCAGTTGGGTAGAGCCCTCCCAGAGATGTCACGGCGAAGCCGGTTTGTAAGGGCAGGGACACCTGTCGCGACTCGCGCAGGGAGGTGAAAGTGAAGAATCGGTATCCACGTGAGCGGGGTGTAATCCTCAGTAGAGGCATGTTTCCACGTAATTGGGGGTGTGTGGACGGATGCGCACACGAGGGCCGCAGATAGCGGGAGGTTCTACCCTAGAAAGGGGAAAAAGTAAGGGCGAGGGGGGGAAGAAAGGACGAAGTGAGTCGCGAGAGCGACGGGGGCGAACGGCGATGACGGTAACAATAACCCTATACAGGGCAAAACACCAATGCAGTTGAAATAATATGACTCCCAGTGATGGGTCCCTTTAGATGTGCAAGGTGGTTAGATGTCCCGTGGTTCACGGCGTTTCCCTCCAAGGAGGAGTAGAGCACGCGCGCAAGCGGTAACAACTAGAGCCAATTCCCCAGGTTGGGGTCCCTTGTTGGGGAAGGTTTACTGGTGCGACGGCAGTGCACCGTGGCACTTAGTACTAGCTTCCCAAAAATTGGGGTGAAAATAATAAATAATATTAACTAAAATACTCCACATTTCGTGGCAACATCCACTACTGTGGTCAACCGCCAATTGACCCAACACCGTGTCCCACGTGCCCATACCCACCATTGTGGGGCGTAGTTCATATACACACTACACAACCGATAATATCGGGAAAACGATCAAGTACCAGGAATCCCTCCCTGAGGGCCTCGCACTTCATATCCTCCCCCTAAGACGGGAAGACCACCGCGGACGCGGAGGGTTCCCAGACGAAAATGGGTGATAAAAGCGCGTACGCCCTCTCCGGTTCTCCGGTAAATTCCTCTGCACCAGAGTCACCGAGCACATGAACAACAACAAGAACATCAACAACAACAGCCAGCCTCCGAGGCCTCTTGGGCGATACACCACCAGTTTCCGGTCAGTTCCCCTGCCTCAGGGCGATCGACATCCGGTACAACCGGGGAATATGGCTGCTGCAGCCGACCATCCCTTGGACTACCACCTTCGGTGGGGTCCTCCGGAACCGCTCCAGCGTTCAACTGGCCAACCTACAACACCCTGGTGGGGCTCAAACCGATGAATCGGAATCATGCGTCGCGCCTGCGCCTTGCCCCGTGGTTTCACCCGGTCGCTGTCCTCAATGAGGAATTAGTTACCGCTTATGCGGATGGCTCAGACACCCTTCCGGGGGACCTGCCCAGGGCAGTCACCACATCGTGGGATTGGCGTCACTGGATTGCGATTCCGCGTCACCACCTCCGAAGGAATTCGGGCGAGACCGTTGGTGCGGCGCAGACCGCGTTGACGCGCATGGCATACCAACGGCAGAGCCGGGCTCCATTCGATGTACCGGCCCCACCGGAGTTTGGCTTCGACTTTAGCTACTTCCGCACTCGCGGAGAGATTGGGTACGACGAGAACCTGTTCCGCCTCGAGACCCTCGCTTGGAGGAATTTCCCCGCAGCGTGGCAAGAACCCCTTTGCTGGGAACGACCGATTATTCGGGCGGAGTTCAGGTAACTTCCCTGGCAATACCGGTCCAACTTTCTCCAAAACTTCATCCGCTACGAGCGGCGTTGGCGATCCCGATTCGGGTATTTAATCCCGTATCAGAACGTGGAGATAGAGCGGATTGCGCCGCCTCACCGACTAGGTCGGTATGTAGCACTCCCCGAGTGGTGGCGCTTCCATGAAGCCTGCCGGGGGTGCTACATAGAACTCCCGCCGGTACTTGCGTACCTCGGTTCGCTGCTCATGCAGGATCCCTGGTCGGGGTTGTGGTCCGTAGTGGTTACGGAGTGGGCGGCCCGCAGTGCGGCTTATATCCTCAACGAGGCGTACGACCAGTATCGTCTCTGGTTCCTTTAACCGCGTGTGCGGGCAGCGATCCGAAACCTGGATCTTCGCATCCCCCTTGGGGGCCAGGCCAACAATGAAGAAGTCCTCCAATTACTTGTGTACATCGACAGCGTTAGCTGGAGTGAGGTCCCGCTGGAGCAAAGCGGTCGTGTGGATGGCGGTAGTGGTAACACCGGTGGTCCGGGACTCGGTAGAAACACCACCCTTGCGGGGGATTTTATCTACTTCGACCCCTGGGAGTTCCGAGAAATATCCTCCGAAGAGGCAAGCGAGCTTCGCGATACGCCCCGGCATGTACGGGAAGACCACCCGGTGGGGTACGTCGATTCCGACGACTACTACCGCGCATACGGCGGGGATGACCAAATGGTCGATAACGAACCGGAAGAACGCTGGGAGATGGACGTAGAGGAAACCGGCGCTAGCGCGGAAGCTTTCCCAGAGGGGGCATCTCCGGCCAAGCCGGCTGCTGAACCTTCGGCGGCAAGTGCCGGACCTTCTATCCCCAGCGGGGTGACGGCGAATGAAAACGAAATCATCGCACGTTTCCTCCGGGGTGCCGGTCTTAGCGCTGCCGAGGTATCGGAAGATGTCACCACCATGGCGGACGCATTGGCCTCCCGCCTTGCTGGAGGTTACGCCCCGGGCGATGGGGGTGAGTGAAACCTCTGGTGCAGTTTCCTGGTTCTTCTTTCCCTGGCTATGCCAGTTAGTGTAGTGTAGTATTGTGGGGAGCTAGCTGCTCCCTTGAATAAACCTTCCCGTTTAGAACGGTGCTTCTCGGTTGAGTTCCCCGTCTTCGACGGACTTTGCCTTGTTATCCTTTCCTTTCGCTCCCCGCTCGCGCGGCAACGTTACCCAACTTAGGCATTAACCAGCGTGGCTGGGGCTGCAGTTCCCGTTTGACGGTGGTATCGCAGGACCTGCGACCGTGGGAGGTGTTCGATTGGCTCCCACGTATCCCCACTGGGGTCATACCCGTACCAGCGGACGCAGTATTGTAGAATACCATCCTTGTCCCAGGTGTGTCTGACAAGTCGGTCTACTACGAACTCTCGTTCGTAGACCTGCCGGCCGTGCCGGGTGGTGGTTGTAATCCCTGGCGAGGGTTGCCCGCGGTGCGGTATAATGTCCCTTAGCAGGGTGTTCGGCGATAACTCCGACGTTGCCGTGCGCTGTCCTAGTGGCCGCTGCTCATGCGGGAAAATATCCCTCAAGAGGGTGTGTGGTGTCACGGTTTTCACCGGCAAGTCGTTCCCCAGAGGGTGTCGTTGTTCCCGTCTTCACGGTAGGCCGTGCGAACCGCCAGTCGGCGGGGGACTTGGGCTCCGCCTTCGCGGTTGAGCTCAAGAACCGTGAGTTTGCTGGAAGATGACCGCTCCTGCGGGATCTGCATTTCCACAATCCCCTGGGGGGTCCCGTGCGACACAGTGATTGGGTGGCAAACCGCCTCCCTGGCAGGCGCACGAGCGCTTCGCACCATACGTTCCGGCGATGCCGTGGTGTCCCCGGCTACTGACGGGTTGCCTGTGGCTAACTCCGGTACACCGATATTTTGGTCAAAATTCCCCTCTGGGGTGTGCCGGGCAGGTGCCGATGACACCCTTTTCAAGGGGAATGCCGCTAAGCGCAGTGCACCATCTCCGTGAGGAGGAGCAGCGTCCGGTACGACCGGTTTCGAGCGTGCGATGGCGCGCGTTATTCCCGAGTTCCTTGGTTCTTCGCCGCAGCGATGCGGGGGTGGGCGCAAATTATTCCCCGTAGCGGGGGCTTTGATTCCGTCAACGAGGGGAGGCGTTTCCGGTGCTTGCGAGCCAGGGCTTAAAGCTTCGACTGCAGCTTGGCCGCCTTTCTCCCCAAGAGGGGTGTGGGTATTCCCCTGTGAGGCCGGCGTATCTGGGCGCCCCTTCTCCGCAGAGCACGGGTCTGATCGACCTGATTGAACCGCTTCCGCGGGGACTTCCGCCAACGGCGGCTTCGAGGCATCGGGCGATTGCCTTTCCGCTGCTGCGGTATTGGAGTGAGGCTTCTCGTTTTCCCGTGAAAAACGGTGTATTTGCCGCTTTTGCGGGGCCTGCGCGTCTGGTTTTTGTTGCACAGCGCTGCCTTGGAACGGGGGATTATTGTCGCGTGACATACTCCGTGCTCCACGGTCAGTGTTCCATATGTTACGGTGTGTTTCCCGTTGCGACGGCGATATCGTTCCTCGAAAACGAGTGTTCTCCTCCCCCTCCTTAGACGGAGCGGCGGGATAAGGGATAACATTCCCCGCCTGGCGGGTATAGATGCGCGCCAGTGGGGCAGACGTGGTAGGGGCGGGCGCTGAGGGCCCGGATTACCCGGCGGAGCCGGTGAGTCCGACAGAGTCGGTAGGTTTGAGAGTCCCCGGCTGGTGTGTGGTAGTACCATAGGTCTAGTACTCCCGGATGGTTCCGGTGTTGCAGAGTCCGTAGAAACGGGGTTGCCTGGATCCAGGACTACCTCTGACGAGGGAGGAGGGGCAAGGACAACACGATCACGGGAAATCCGTTCGTGCGTGTCCCCCATCTCTACCACGACAGTGTCGGTGTTAACAGAGATCACCTTGAAGGGTCCATCCACCACAGGCGAGAGTTTGTGACGCTTCTCCCGTTCCGGGTTGTAGTACTCCTTTCTGATGAAGACGTAGTTATTCGCCCGAATCGGGTACGGTTTCCCTCGCACGCGAGCATCAAAATCCCACTTGTAAGCGGCTTGGGCCCGTGCCATAGAATTCCGCGCAGCGGGGACCACCTTGGAAAGCCATTGCTTCCATTGCTGCCGGTAGATACCAACTGATGGGAGATTGTCCAAGGTAGCTTGGGGTTCCAGCGCCACAGGCGGGGGTGTTCTAGATGGAACCAACTCGAATGGCGAAACTCCGGTAGTCCGGTGTACCTGCGTATTGTACGCGTAGGTTACCGCCTCAGCGTACATGTCCCAGTTCTTTGAGTGGTCTGCAACGTAGGAACATAACGCCGCGAGTAACGTCCGGTTAAACCGTTCAACCTGCCTATTACACTGGAGATGGTAGGTAGTCGTGAACAAGTTCTTAACATCCAGGATGCGACAAACATCCTGGAAGAACTTGCTCACGAACTGTTTCTCGTTATCGGAGAGCACCTCCACAGGGGGACCGTAGACGAAAAACCAGTGCGTCAACAGAGCCTGGGCCACCGTGAGAGCGGTTAATCTCCGGAGAGGGACAGTCTGTACCAGCTTAGAAAAGCGGTCGGTAATGACAAGTAGAAACTTGTTTCCACGTTTCGTGGTGAGTAGTGGTCCTAGAATATGGATTGCGATAAACTCGAGTGGCGCCCTTGCGGGGAATAGTTTCATCTTCTTCGTATTTTTGCGGAGTTTCACGCGATTCTTCGCGCATTCGCTACAAAACCGCACGGTTGCGTAGCAATCCACCGCCATTACGGGCCAATAGACATCCCTTCGCAGGGTTAGGTACAGTTTCCTCCCACCTGGGTGACCTCCAATGTGGGCGTAGTGTGATAGATGTAACACCCACGATTGCAGGGAATGTGGTACCACAATCTGTGGGCGGGCTTCGACCTTTCTTACGAGGTAGCCTTTGTCGTTTACCCTGAAAGGGAGATCTTCACTACCGTTAAGACGGGCACGAATCCTCGTACAGAATGGGTCGCCGAATTGTTCTCGGATCATTTCTTCCGGTGATACCGGTACAAAGTTTCCCGGTAACGGGTTCTCAGACTCATCTCGCGATGCGAGTAGTTTGTCAAAGTCAGCATCTTCGTCCCAGTTTTCTGGCCCAGCCTCGTCGGCACATTCCGGATCATCCGGGTCTATAGCCATGAAACATGGGGCTTCATCATCCTCCGTTGGGAGTGCTTCCCCACTTGTGGGTAACCGCGACAAAGCGTCGGCCTGGGTGTTCTGCGCGCCCTTTTTATAAATGACTTGAAAGTCATATTCCGGGAGGCGGAGTCTCCAGCGCATGAGGCGTCCCGACGGGTCGGAGATATTCATCAACCACCTCAATGAGGAATGATCCGTATACACGGTGAAATGAATTCCCATAAGGTAGGGGCGCAGAGTGGTCATCGCCCATACGACGGCGAGGCACTCTTTCTCCGATACGGAGTAGTTCCGCTCATGAACATTGAGCGAGCGCGACCAATAACCAATTGGATGTCGTTCCCCCTCGGGGGTGGTTTGAAAAAGAGCACACCCGACTTGGTAGTCACTCGAGTCCGTATCTACGGAGTATGGCAACCCAGGTTTTGGGAGATGTAGGATTGGTGCTGATGTGAAAGCCTCCTTCAAGAAGTTAAAGGCTTCGGATTGCTCGGGCGTAAATGTTCCCAGTTTCGGGCGGTTCCCCTTTCACAACAACGCGTTCAGGGGCGCCACAGTATCCGAAACGTTCCGGGGAAACCGTCGATAGACGTTGAATAGCCCCAAAAAGGAGCGCAGTTGCGTCTGAGTACGGGGCTCATTCGCCTTAAGGAGGGATTTGACTCGAGCTTTCTCGATCGCTAACCGTCCAGGACGGATAATGTGACCCAGATACTTCACAGTATCTGTGAAAAACTCGCATTTTCTCAACTTGAGGGTAGTCCCCGCATCGCGGAGTACGGTCAGCACGTTTCAAACGTGAGTGAGATGGTCGTCCAACGAGTTGGAGAAGATGATAATATCATCAAGGTAGACCAGAAAACTCCGCCACTTAAAGCGGTTGAGTAGAATATCTACTGCACGCTGAAAGGTGCGGGGGCGTTGGTTAACCCAAACGGAATCCGCTTGAAGCGTTACGTTCCTGCGTGGCAGGTGAATGCGGTTTTGTCGCGATCCTCCTGTCTGACAGGTACTTGCCAATATCCCCAATTGGCATCGAGAGCCGTGAAAACGCTGGCGTCTCCGAGGGAGTCAATACACTCGTCCATACGAGGGATAGGGTACGTTTCCCTAATATTCACGGCATTGAGCCGGTGGTAGTCGACACAGAACCTCCAGGTTCCGTCGGCCTTCAAAGCCAGTACAACTGGAGATGCCCGGGGTGATTGAGCGGGCTCAATCACACCTGCGCGGAGCATCTTGTCCACTTGGGACTGCTCCTCTTCCCGAGCTTTCGGACCTGCCCTGTAAGGGGGTTGTGCAACCAGTCGTGCACCGGGGATTAAATGGATCCAGTGTTCCATTGCATTTATCTCGGCAAGTGAGCCATCCCACATTGTGGTGAACTCCCGTAACATTGTACGGAGTTTGTTGCAGTGCGAATCTGGCACGTGGCTGAAGTCCAGCGCTTCAAGTGCCTTTTCCGGATCAATCCGGTCGTTGCTCGATGGAGCATTGTCCTGTGGAACAGCTGTTGTTCGCAATTTTAAGTTACTCGGTATGTTCGACGCTGAAATAGCAGTTTCCTCCGCCTCCTCAGACTTGACGTCTTCGGACGGCGAGGCGAACTCCTCAGAAGAGGTGGTAACTCCGAGTACATCGGCGGCTGTCATCTTCGTTGGCAGCATTCCCATAGGATGGGTGGTTACACTCCCAATTACTTGGTGTTTCACCAGATACTGGGGGTTTTTGCCAAGGTTGGCAACCAATATCCGAAAAGGAACATCCGGGGAAATGGAGACAATTCCATTAGCCAGCGCCAGCTGAGATTTCTCGTACAACGAGGCGAGGGGTTGTATAACCCGAGGACCGTGTTGACTGGAATTTACCTGCGCCCAGATTTGGGACTCAGGCGGTATAGAAACCGAGGCAGCGACGCGGAGCTTGGTGGACTCGTGGGACGTGGGCGGTGGTTCCCGCGCAGCAGGGAGCGGAACTTGTTTCCGAGAGGACCGCTTTAGCGGGCGGCGAACAATCGGGACAGACGATCCGTCGTCAAGTTCTACACGCCTGAGGTGGGGCCTGATTGCGTCGTCAAATCTTTCGCAGTAATCACATTCCAGTATGACTGGTGCTGCCAATGAACGGCAAATGATGAAGTCCAACTTCATCACAGAGGTAGCAAGTCCCATGAAGAGGTCCACTGTGCCCACCGTTTGTAACGGATTGTTGTTTGCATCCGAAATGTCGGGGACCGCGTCAGAGCGGATACGAGACCGCACAAGCGGGGGTAACAATGATTCCACAACAAAGTTGGGGCCTGCACCTGTATCCCGGACGGTGAGAAACCTCACCATAAACTGGGGATCAATGCCAAGGTCGGCATAGACCTTATAGTTGCGCTTGGCCAAGACCAAGACTCTACTGGGAATCCGGGGATTTTTACTCCGTATGCACGGGCGACGCAACACACCGAGGTGCGCAAAGTCCGCGTCAGCGGTGTCTTTCCTCGAGAGGACTTTCACTGGGGAGCGAGGCGAGGACGCCTTGGGCGCCAACAGCCTTTTTTCTGAGGACGCCTCTCCCGAAGGGGAGACTCCCTCAGTTAGTTTTCCGCCTTGGCGGTGGGTTGGTTTCCTCGACAACGAGTGCTTCATCCCGTTGACGGGGGTTTCTACCCGCATAAGCGGGGGTTGCAACGGATAGTTGCGCGACCTCCCGAGTCAGGGTGTATGAGGCTTTCCGCGCACGCGTGGTCCGTCTATGAGGATAGTGGCCACATAGTCCCATGTCAATTCCGAGATGTCATTTGTCCGAAGTGCCGCAGCCGTTGACTCTAGTGAGCAGTTGGGATCAATAGAGGCTAACAGCATTGGCGCCTTGTGGGATTCGGGAATGGCAGCATCCTTCCCCATTCGGTCTAGGTGAGAGAATAGGGACGCAAACTGGTCGACATAGTCCGACATATTCTGACCATTATACGACATTCGGAATAGCTGGGTCTGTACAGCAATACGTGACACTGTCCTATTAGACGCATACCTCGCATCAAGAAGTTGGAGCATACGCCCAGGGTCATCATCGACGTCTATAACCACACGCAGAGGTGCTTCTCCAAGTGCGCATACTATGATTGCGCATGCCTTTTCCCGTTTGGCAAGTACACGGGGAGCGGACTGCGGATCGCTTGAGCCCAACGCTTGCGTCGTGGTAGCACTGTATGACCCCTCCGAGCCTGACATTACGACATTTCAGACTCCTTTGGTGCGACATGCAGCTCGTAGACGATGTCGCCATAACTTATAATCCTCACCACGTTTACCATGGAAGCGAGGGATCTTCACACCAGAGGTGGTTCCGGACTCAACTTCGGAGTCAGACATTGTTCCAGAAGGAGTTCAAATACCAAAGTAAATAAAACAAATGTAGCAGAGTGAGGGACTCGATGCCTTGAATCGATGATCAGCTGAGATCAAAGAGAATGATTGCGGTACAGGCGTTGAATTGTAGCTGATGTCACACTAAGAAAGAGATACTGGCGTGGAGATTTGTCGACACTGAACAGGTCGGATGCCAGCGGAGACCGTGTAAACAAGTCTCAACGCTCGTCCAGACGCGTCTGGTACGCGAATCACAGGCAGAGTTCGGGTCCTCGACGCCTGGAGTATACTCACAAGTGGCTCTGAAGCGCACTCGGAAAAGAAAATGAAAGATGAAACTTCGTAAAGACGGGCGCACTGACAGGAGAAACTATCTCCGCCAACCTAAGGGTTGAACCCCTGGACCCTGGATGCTCTCTCCAGGTGCGAGATGGGATTTTCTTTGACCTGCCCTACTCCGCGCACTTCACGAGTAGGGTGCTCAATCCGTACGAAACGTCCCAGGGAGGTTACTAACAAGCGCGATATGCTTTCACCAGTTAAACCCTGCTGGTCTCTTGCGGGATATTAGCTTGATCTTACGCGCGCACGCAAAAATAAAACAAGTTGAAACCGAGCGACGTCTGCAAATATCACTTTTCTGGGCCCATAACCTAATGATATGAAATGATGTTGGTAGATGATGTTGTACTTTGGCCGAAATGAAAAAGAAAGAAAGAGAGAAGATTAACAGTGAAGGTTGCCAGGCTTGGGGGCGAGTTTATTTGGTACTGCGACTTCAGCGTCTTATATAGCACATTTACTTCGCACTACCACTACAAGAAACCCCTACACCACTATGTGGGGACACCCAATACTATCAATCATAGTCAAACATAACACAATAAGGGATGCACACACGGATTACAGCTAAGTACAACCATGCATAACATCATAACAACACATTACAACAACGCACACCACGTGAACCAAGCAGCCAACAATGCGCAACAAGTGAACCAGACATGTCGAAAATGTGACAGCATGTGACAGAACTGTGTAAACACTTACTTGCATCATCATGACTATGACAAAGCACAAATTCACATGCCACCACATCCATGTACATACCCTAGGTGTGTTGCGTGCATGGCACGTGCTTACTTGCACAACTACACATATGCAACACCTGCATGTATCTTTAAACCAGATGTAGCCACACATATTCCTAAGTACCAATCCCATTCACCTTATGCCAAGTGGCCAGTTCCGTGCCCAGGACCCATAGAATGAATAACACTTGTAACCAATACGTTGCATATGAGTATTTGCAGTAGCCAATTATATGCCCGTTTCTCGTTGGGTTTGAGAACACACGCATATGCGCTTTTGCAAAGCAGCTCCAAAAAACAGCCCTCCGTTATATGACACTTTGTTTCCAAGTGCTGCACCATGATGTCCCAGGACTACCAGGCACTCGACTATGTGCTAACATCAATACTCCACCTCGAGTTCCTGGGTCAGACCAACTCTATCCATGACCAATTGCGTCATAGCAGGACTAAGTGGCTTAGTGAGTATGTCAGAAACAATGTCCTCACTTTCCACATATTCCATGCTTATCACCTTGCTTTTGACCAAGTATCGGATAAAGTGTATCTTCACGTCAATGTGTTTGGCACGTCCAGAGGGGCAACTCTCACCAATGGCCCACTCAATCGCACATTGATTATCTGAGCGTAGTGGAGTACTGTCATTAACCGGTACCCCAGATTCCTCAAGTACTCGAGATATCCACATTAGCGCTTGACTTGCCATCACCAAGGCGTAGTACTCAGACTCGGCAGTAGACAATGCGACCGAAGCCTGCTTACGGGCACCGTAGAAACAAACACATGACCCAAGTTTGATCATAAATCCAGACAAAGACTTGCGATCCGTGGTGTCGCCTGCGTAGTCAGAGTCCACATAACCATTCAGCAGCAGGTTTCCAGGGTGATAAACGAGTCCATGGTGAGTAGTGCCATGTAAATACCTTAGCACGCGCTTCACCGCTCGATGAGAACACCGAGTTGGTGCTTTCTGAGAGCATGCTAGGATAAGTACAGTTGCCAATATGTCCAAACTCGTGCGTAATGCCAGGTACAGCAGAGACCCGATCATCCGCTGATACAACTGGACTTCAAATGGGGACTTGTCCTCCTCCGCATCAAGCGAGGAAAAGAAGGATTCCACCATTGGGCTTCGTGCAGGCTTGCTACATTCCGGTCCAAACCAACGTAACATTCTACTGACATAAAACGGCTGTGTTAGTTTCACACCTAACAGTTGGCCATTGGAGTCCACGTTCCAGCTTAATTCAACATCAAGATACATTCTCACTCGAGTCTCAACACGTAGGTCATACAGTGACTTGAGCCCCTCCACTACGTGGGAACGTTATTCAGCAGTTGGCGTAAATATGAGAAGGTCATCTACGTATACCAGGATGTATGCGTAAGTGTTGCCGGCTAGTTTGCGCCTGAAAACACACGGTACACTGGGTAGTTCTTCAAAACCTATGCCTGTAATGTCCGTGCTGAACTTCGTGTGCCATGCCAGATGAGCCTGCTTAAGCCCGTATATCGCCTTTAGCAGTTTGTAGCATTGTGACTTGAGACCAGGAATGCCACGCGGTGACATCACCCACACATCTTCTTTGAGTTCACCATTAAGGAACGCTGTCTTTATTTCAACCTGTGCAACAAACATGTGCATGCACAACATCAGGTACAGGAACATGCAAACCAAATTGAACGAAACAACTGGTGCATACGTCTCTAAGTAGTCCTGAAAATATGTCTGGAGGTTTCCCCCAGCCACTATTCGAGCTCTAAATCGGTCAACGGAGTCATCTGCGTCACGTTTCACCTTCAGTATGACATGCGTTGGTAGTGGCTCGGACATTGGTAAGTCATCAGGGATCCATGTAGCCTTGTATTCTAAAGATGCCGACTCTTCATCAATGGCATTTAGCCATTGCCCTCTTTCAGTTGGGATGGCAGACAGTGCTTCCTTTAGTGTGGGATCATTTCTCGTGGTCACCTCAACCTCAGATTTGGCAGTGCCAGCCATATGCCACCAGCGTTGTTGTGCACGCCTTGTGCGACGAGGATACCGTGATTGTGAGTCAGAGTCAACATTTTCCTGTTCAATGTCACCTCCATCGTCATTTGACTGCTCTTCATTACTCGAACTGTTCTCGGCAGTATCAAAGTTTACTGTTGCAGGGCCAACCATAATGTCTGTTGGTGCCTCAGGGTGGTCTATTGTACCATTTTCTGAGTTTGACATGATGTTTTCAACATCATCAACAGAGAATTCATCCGAACTGATGCTATCCATATCGTTCTCAGAATGATAAGTACTATCTGATGTGCTTTCTTCATCCATAGAGTTGCCGAGATATGGTGCACCAGGGAACCTAGATTCATCAAAAGTGACATGACGGGACCTTACTATTCGAGGAATATCGTCGTCATCAGTAACTAGGACCTCATAAACACCATGCTCAAGAGTCTGCAAGTACACTCCCTCAAGTGCACGAGATTCGAACTTGGTGCCCGGGTTCATTTTTAATACATATGCGGCACATCCAAATACTCTGACATACTTCAAACAAGCCCTAGTTTCAGTCACTAGCAAATACGGTGTTACGCCAGTGGTGGAGTGCGGCACTCTATTGCGAACATAAATAACATGTTTCAGTGCATATGACAACATTCTGGAAGATTTGCTTGAATGAGCAAAGCTCGGGCAGCTTCACCCATAGTGCGATTGATGCGCTCTGCAATGGCATTATGTTCTGGGGTATACGGTGGAGAAAACGATACCTCCTGGAGACCTTTCTTGGGATTCTCTTGCAAGGCAATGTACTCTTCGGCATTGTCAGATTGCAGCTTTCGAATAAGCACATGCTCTCCTCCAAGCTGTTTGAGCTTCTGTCTCACACCCAAGAACACTTGTGCAATCTCAGACCTATGCATCATGAACCCAAGTATTGCATATCGCGAGTGATCATCCACAAATCCAGATGCATACCGGAATCGATCTGGGAACGATGGCACTAATGGACCCATAATGTCTGAGTGCACAATGTCTCCAACGTTGTCAGATCTTTCAAACTTGCCCAGAAATGGCAGTTTATGTGCTTTGCCAAGCCGACACGATCGACATATCTCCTCCATTCACTTGAGTTTTGGTACTCCGTTGACATGTTCATGGACCTTTTGTAGGTCATATTTATTCATATGTGCCAGTCTGCGATGCCACAATGTACTTGTGCTGTCGTCTGTTGCAGAAAGCATCTTGGATGTATCCCAGTGGTCAATGGGGTTGGGTAGCATGTACAGACGGGAACGATTATGACGAGTCCCACGTCCAAAGTCAAACCCGTGCTCATGTTGTAGGGTTACCTCCTTACCACAGAACCGTGACTGGATACCCTTGTCAGCTAACCGACCTACAGATACTAGGTTATATCCAAGATTCGGAACTAGCAGCACTTTCGACAACCTGAGGTTCACATTCGAGAAGGGTAGTATGACATCTCCTTGTTGCGTGGCATTCACCGTGGTGTTGTCAGCTAGCTCAATTGTCTTCTCTGGTATGTCAATCAGTGCGTCTGGAACGAACGCAGATACAGAACAGAAGAAATGAGACGTAGCACCACTGTCCGCATAAGTGTCGTTGTGACTAATAGCTGGCGGTACCACTGAAGACTTCTCACTAGCAACACCAGCAATCCCAACTTTGGACGCTCTACTGGATGACTTCCCAGAACGCTTTGGCTTCTCAACTGCGTTCACCCTCAGCTGGTCCAAGATTGCTTGTGGCAGATGGTTGTCAGGTTTGTCTGGATTCACGTGACATCGGTCTTGGGTATGTCCATCACGGTCGCAGAAGGTGCAGTGGTACCCGTATCTGCTTCCAGCAGCATACGCACGACCAGTGGGGTCGTTAACAGTGGTCGAATCTGACGCGTTACCATCATTTTCATTACCAATCGATGATCTGCTGTGTCCACTTAGTCGGGCACCACCCTTGTACCTGTTCTTTTTGCGATTACGCCCTCCACTGGAACTACCTGAACCCATTTGACGAGCATTTTATTCATCAATCAGGGTTGTCGCCACATAGTCCCATGTCAGTTCGGAGATCTCCTTGGTCCTAAGTGCTGCGGCAGTTGACTCCAAAGAGCAGTTGGGGTCAATAGAGGCCAGAAGCATAGGTGCCTTGTGAGACTCAGGTATAGCCGCATCCTTGCCCATGCGGTCCAGCTGCGAGAACAGAGAGGCAAACTGGTCCACATACTCAGACATGTTTTGGCCTTTGTTGTTGGCAGTAGTAACTGTGCTGTCACTGAAAACCAAATGTTCCGGGGAGCATGGGCTGTTTTAGAGGGTACCTCTGCAAAAGCACATATGCGCGTGTGCACGAACCCAACGTGAAACTGGCTTCTAATTGGCTACTGCAAATGTACAGATGCAACGTGGTGCGTACAAGTGGTATGGCATAACTGGATCGGTTGGACACACCCACGTGTCCAGCTACTACAGTGGTCACAGTATACGTTGTGTGCAGGGGATACTGGTGAAGTGGTTGACAGCTGGTACAAGTGGTACAGCAGTGGTTGGTACAATGGTAAGGTGCGCATGCACTGTCAACAGGTTTACACATGCACGGGTATATTGATGACGTGGGTGTTGTGTGCATTGCCACATGATGACATGGCACTAACACCACAGGTTACGTGCCGACTTACCGTGACGTGTTGACTTACCGTGATGTGTTGGCATGTGCTGGCGTGTGTTGGAGTCGTGAATTTGTGCCTTGTCATGGTCATGTGTATGCACGTAACTATTACGGAACGTTGGTGCGTTGGTGTGCGTTGATGTAATGAGGTTGTGCTGAGCTGGCTATGTCATGTTAGATGATGATTGGTAGTATTGAGTGTCCCTGCTTAGTGGTTTAGGTTTTACTTGTAGTTGGTGTTCCCGCGCAATTCGAGTTTAGAGTGGTATATAAGATGTGCCTGAAGGACCTCCAAGTAAATCCAAGCCAGAGCTGGCGAACTTCCCTTCCATCCCCTCAACTTCCTTTCAACTTTTAACAGGTTATGGGCCCAGCCCCGCTGAACCTTGCCGCTATCATTTTCCGTATCGTTCGTCTGTCGCTGCTCTCCCTCACTGCCGTTCATCCGTTTCGCTGTTGTTGCCTCTTTTGTCGTTGCGTCGGGTGTCTTGATCCCATTGTTGGTCGGTGTTGGTCATTCTCCTTTGGTTTGCGTTCCTCTCTGAGGGTGTTGTGGTGGTAGTGGTTCGACGTTTACTTCCTATCGTTGTTGAGTTGGGCCTCCGTTGTTGCCCGTGTTGTCGATCGCCATCTACTTTGTGTGTGACACTCCCTCTTTTTTGTGTTTTGGGATCCCCGAGTCGTTTGTCGGGTCGTATCCGTGAGGTTGAGTCGGTCTAGTTTCGAAGTCTGGGCTCCGTGATCGTGTGTTCAGCAGTTGTTTGTATTTCGTGTTTCTTAATCATCATCTGGTGTCCAGTGCGACGAGTGGTTGATCTGGGTTACTTTGGGTGATTCCAGGTATCCGGGGACGTGAGCCTGGCGGCTTGAACCAAAGCAGGTGTACTGTCGAGCGGCTTCCCACCGGTCCATTTGGACAGATAACGGTGACCGTCGTTAAGACCTGGTAAGTTCAGCGGGTGCATCTGTGGACGGGGTGCCGTGGCGTACTGCGCTGGTGCGGGTGATTGAATTATTTGTTTTGATCCTGACTGCGTGTCGGGATTCTTGGGCTGTTGCGAAGGTATTCCATAACGAGCTTTTGATCCGTGCATCTGACCCTTGGGCGTTTGTGCGGGGAGGCGACGTGGCGTAGGCTGACCTCCTTCTTAGGATCAGGCCACGTGTGAACTTAAGTGGTTGCGCGTTAGCAGCGTACTTTGGTTGCCATAGTAGCTTCAGTTTCGAGGTCGCGCAAGTTCTTGCAAGAGGCCAGAGAGGGTTATACTTGGTGAAGGCATATCTTGGGTCATTAACCATCCTCTGGAAGCCTCGTAGAGAGCGACGCATCTTCTCCTTAGACGTAGGAGAGGGAAGACAGAAGAAGACGTCCTGTACCCGGAGCATCTCCGGGGGCCAGGGGTCCAACACCATAGGGTAGCGGAGGTAGTTTTTCCCGTCAGTGCGCCCGAATTTGAAGTTTTGTTGTTATTGTTGTCGTTGTTTTTGTTGTTATTGTTGTCGTTGTTGCCATTTTTGTACTACCTAAGTGCCGTAGGTCTTTCATCGCACCTGTGCTGTTTGTGGACATCTACCAAGCATGGATTCATTCGGTGGCATCAAGATTGAAAAGTTGGGCGGAGATAACTTCCATGTATGGAAGCAAAAGGTTGAGTTGCTGCTTGCACTCAAGGACCTCGATGACCATCTTGAATCAACCAGGCCTACGGACGATGACGAGTTTTTAGCATGGAAGAAGAAAGACGCCAAGGCCAGGGCTGTTATTGGTCTCAGCATCAGTGATGAGCATTTGGACCATGTGAGGTATACCGAGAATGCTGTGGAAATGTGGAAAGCCATTTGCGATGTTTTCCAGCCTAAAACGCTGCTCAACCGAATCAATGCAAGACGTGCCTTCTACACAGCCAAGATGCGAGATGATGAGAAAATGTTACACTTCATCAATCGTGTTTGTCATCTTGCATCGGATCTGAAGAGCATGGACGTAGTCGTTGAGGAAGAAGAAATCGCTATGGCAATCCTATGTGGGCTACCAGACCGCTTCAAACACCTCATTGTCGCTATTGACACCACGATTGGTGATCGTAAACTCGATTTAGAATTTGTGAAGAGTCGTTTGCTGCAAGAAGAACAGCGAATGAACGATCGTGCCAAGGAGGAGTCCGGAAGTGACACGGCTTTGGTCGGTGCGCAGTCACGAAAGAAGTCCATGGTGTGCTATTACTGTGGTAAGAAGGGGCATATCCAGAGAAACTGTTCCAAGAGACAACGTGACGAAGCTACCAAAGAGCAGAGTGCTGCCGCAGACCCAGCTGTGCAGACCGATCTCGGCAACGAGAAACGAGGATGTGACAGTGACTCTGACTTTGTTTGTCTCATTGCGACAGGTTCTGTGGAAGAAAGTATCAGTGACTGGATCATTGACTCTGGTGCCGCCGCCCATATGACGTATGACGAGTCCATGTTTGACAGTTATAGCAAAAGAGAGTCTGCCGGTGTGAGTATCGGCAATGACTCGAAGCTGGAGTCTCTTGGTCATGGCAGTGTCCACCTCGATCTCGCTGTTGAAGGGCGTAAGAGCAAGTGCTGGTTGGGTGTAGTAGTGCAAGTACCGAATTTAAGGTATCATCTGCTGTCAGTATCTGCGATGTGTGACCTGGGTGCGCGAGTGGTGTTTGACAAAACCAAAGTATGTGTATACAAAGGCAACACCATGATCGCCCAGGGCCGTCGCACCAAAGGACTGTACTACCTATGTACCACGATTGAAGTACCAAAAGACATGGACAACGCACTTGTGACTGACCTGTCACTATGGCATGCTCGAATGGCTCATGTGAATGTGGATGGTATCAAACATATGGCTCGTAACGGTGTTGTGTCAGGGCTGACTGTGGACTTGAATCAATCGATGGATGTGAGTGACTCTTTTGTACTGGGAAAATCTACACGTGCTCCAACTCACAAGCAAGGGGGGAAACGGGCTTTGCACCCATTGGAACTAGTGCATTCGGACATTTGTGGTCCAATCCAAGTAGGTTCCTTAAGAGGTTCCCGCTACTTCGTCACATTCATCGATGATCACTCCCGTTTTTGCTTCTTGTACATGCTCACGACCAAGGATGAGGTGTTCCACGTGTTCGTGAAGTGGCTCAAGATGGTTCAAAATCAGAGTGACCGACATGTGAAAACCATCACCGCACGTGAGTCTGTGCTACATGCGTTACGCACAGACAATGCTTGTGAATATGTGTCAAAGAAGTTTTCACAAGAGCTTGAACGTCACGGTATTGAACATCAGCGAACGGTGCCTTACAATCCACATCAGAATGGTCTGGCCGAACGGTTCAACCGAACACTCATGGACTTGGTGAGATCGATGCTGCATCACAAGAAACTGCCAAAGAGCTTCTGGGCTGAAGCATTGAACGTTGCAGTGTATGTGCGCAATCGAGTCACGTGCAAGGCCCTTCCGAGTAACGTGACACCACTCGAGATGTGGAGAGGATATGAACCTGACTTGAGCAATCTGCGTGTGTTCGGTAGCCGGTGCTGGTACAAAGTGGTGGACCACAAGCTGAAGAAGCTGGAGCAACGTGCCGTGAAGGCGATCTTTATTGGGTACACAACTGGATCGAACGGTTATAAACTGTGGGATGCGCAAAAGAAGAAGGTGGTTGTGTCGAGAGATGTGAGGTTTGACGAATGTAGTGGTTCAGATCAAGGTACTGACCACGTTGATGATGACGACTATGCTGAGATCGACATCTCGGACAAGCCGAAATCAAACATCACCTCCTCCTCTACTACACCCACCGATGCTGCCCAAGTTGAACCCGCTGCACCAGATACTCCACCAGAAGAAGCTTCAGGCAGTGGCCACGATGAGCCCACAGCTGAGACAGAAGTTGAGCCAGACGTACCAGATCCACCATCACTTCGGAGATCCACTCGTGAGCGTAGAGCGCCTACCTCGTGGTGGCGCGGCACTGCCCTACTCACTGCCAGTGATGACGTCCCATCCTCATACTCCGATGCGGTGTCACGCTCTGATTCAAAAGCGTGGACCAAGGCCATGAACAATGAGTACGAGTCTATGATGGAGCATGACACATGGGAGTTAGTGCCAAGGCCAGCTGACAGCAACGTGATATCATCCAAGTGGGTATTTGTGCAAAAATATGAGGCTGGCGACAACGATGAACCGACAGTGAGGTACAAGGATCGTGTGGTGGCTCGAGGGTTTCTGCAGATCGGAGGTGTAGACGTCTCCGAGACGTATGCACCAGTGGTCAAATTCACATCCATTAGAATGATTCTGTCCATTGTAGCAGTGCAGGACTATCATCTGCACCAGATGGATGTGAAGACTGCATTCTTGAATGGCGACCTGGAAGAGACTGTGTACATGGAGCAGCCAGACGGATTCATCACACCTGGGAACAAGGACTTGGTATGCCTTCTCAAGAAAGCCATCTATGGGCTTCGACAGGCATCAAGGCAGTGGTTTGCAAAGATGTACTTGTTCCTCGTTGTTTGGATGGGTCTGAAGCCAAACGTTGCAGACGAGTGCGTCTACACCGGAGAGGTACTGGGAGCGCTTGTGATCATTGCTCTTTATGTGGACGACTTGCTCATTGCAAGTCCAAGTATGGAGACAATGAATCGCGTAAAGCGTGAACTGTCAAAACGTTTTCAGATGAAGGATCTCAGTGAAGCGCGCATGGTACTTGGGTTCGAGATCCATCGTGATCGATCCAAAAGACAGCTGTACCTGACACAGTCTGCATACACTCGTAAGGTCTTAGAACGTTTTGGCATGTTGCAGTGCAAACCAATGGACACTCCCATGGACTCCAGTGCTGACCTCACTAAGGTAGAAGAGCCTCTGACGAACATCCCGTATCGCCAGGTGATCGGTTGTCTGATGTATCTCTCTGTTGGCACTCGACCGGACATCTCGTTTGCAGTTTCCAAGCTAGCCAAGTATGTCGAGAAACCTGGAGAGACTCATTGGAAAGCGGTCAAGCATGTTCTTTGTTACCTCAATGGCACTCGCTCCCTCGGACTTACTTATGGCACCACGACTGATACTCAGCTGTATGGATACGTAGACTCTGACTGGGCAGGTGATACATCCAACCGCAAGTCCACCAGTGGGTATGTGTTCATGATGTGCGGTGCTCCTGTGTCTTGGAGCTCGCGCCAACAGGAAGTAGTTGCATTGTCTAGCGCTGAGGCTGAGTATGTGAGTCTGTGCAGTGGGACGAAGGAAGCGATCTGGCTGAGACGACTGTGGAGTTGCATTGGCAACGCAAGTGGACTACACGTGGATGAGTCAGTGACGCTAATGGTTGAGCCCACAACTGTGTACGTGGACAACCAAGGTTGCATCGACCTTGCTCGAAATGGAGTTGTGAACAAGCGTACTAAGCACATTGATATTCGCTTTCACTTCACCAGAGAGGCTCTACGCGACAAAGCCGTCCAGTTGCAGTACTGTTCCACGGAAGACATGGTTGCCGATATGCTGACGAAAGCGCTCGGTCGAGTTAAGCTGGCAAGGTTCCGCGGTGACTGTGGCTTGCTCCCCTTAGACCTTTGAAGTCAGTGACAGAGGGGGGGTGTTGGCAGTAGTACCTGTGCTGTCACTGAAAACCAAATGTTCCGGGGAGCATGGGCTGTTTTAGAGGGTACCTCTGCAAAAGCGCATATGCGCGTGTGCGCGAACCCAACGTGAAACTGGCTTCTGATTGGCTACTGCAAATGTACATATGCAACGTGGTGCGTACAAGTGGTATGGCATAACTGGATCGGTTGGACACACCCACGTGTCCAGCTACTACAGTGGTCACAGTGTACGTTGTGTGCAGGGGATACTGATGAAGTGGTTGACACCTGGTACAAGTGGTACAGCAGTGGTTGGTACAATGGTAAGGTGCGCATGCACTGTCAACAGGTTTACACATGCACGGGTATATTGATGACGTGGGTGTTGTGTGCATCGCCACATGATGACATGGCACTAACACCACAGGTTACGTGCCGACTTACCGTAACGTGTTGACTTACCGTGATGTGTTGGCATGTGCTGGCGTGTGTTGGAGTCGTGAATTTGTGCCTTGTCATGGTCATGTGTATGCACGTAACTATTACAGAACGTTGGTGCGTTGGTGTGCGTTGGTGTAATGAGGTTGTGCTGAGCTGGCTATGTCATGTTAGATGATGATTGGTAGTATTGAGTGTCCCTGCTTAGTGGTTTAGGTTTTACTTGTACTTGGTGTTCCCGCGCAATTCGAGTTTAGAGTGGTATATAAGATGTGCCTGAAGGACCTCCAAGTAAATCCAAGCCAGAGCTGGCGAACTTCCCTTCCATCCCCTCAACTTCCGTTCAACTTTCAACAAGGTTCCGCGGTGACTGTGGCTTGCTCCCCTTAGACCTTTGAAGTCAGTGACAGAGGGGGGTGTTGGCAGTAGTACCTGTGCTGTCACTGAAAACCAAATGTTCCGGGAGCATGGGCTGTTTTAGAGGGTACCTCTGCAAAAGCACATATGCGCGTGTGCACGAACCCAACGTGAAACTGGCTTCTGATTGGCTACTGCAGATGTACATATGCAACGTGGTGCGTACAAGTGGTATGGCATAACTGGATCGGTTGGACACACCCACGTGTCCAGCTACTACAGTGGTCACAGTATACGTTGTGTGCAGGGGATACTGGTGAAGTGGTGGACACCTGGTACAAGTGGTACAGCAGTGGTTGGTACAATGGTAAGGTGCGCATGCACTGTCAACAGGTTTACACATGCACGGGTATATTGATGACGTGGGTGTTGTGTGCATTGCCACATGATGACATGGCACTAACACCACAGGTTACGTGCCGACTTACCGTGACGTGTTGACTTACCGTGATGTGTTGGCATGTGCTGGCGTGTGTTGGAGTCGTGAATTTGTGCCTTGTCATGGTCATGTGTATGCACGTAACTATTACGGAACGTTGGTGCGTTGGTGTGCGTTGATGTAATGAGGTTGTGCTGAGCTGGCTATGTCATGTTAGATGATGATTGGTAGTATTGAGTGTCCCTGCTTAGTGGTTTAGGTTTTACTTGTAGTTGGTGTTCCCGCGCAATTCGAGTTTAGAGTGGTATATAAGATGTGCCTGAAGGACCTCCAAGTAAATCCAAGCTAGAGCTGGCGAACTTCCCTTCCATCCCCTCAACTTCCTTTCAACATTCCCAGAACGCTTTGGCTTCTCAACTGCGTTCACCCTCAGCTGGTCCAAGATTGCTTGTGGCAGATGGTTGTCAGGGTTGTCTGGATTCACGTGACATCGGTCTTGGGTATGTCCTGTTGAAAGTTGAAAGGAAGTTGAGGGGATGGAAGGGAAGTTCGCCAGCTCTGGCTTGGATTTACTTGGAGGTCCTTCAGGCACATCTTATATACCACTCTAAACTCGAATTGCGCGGGAACACCAAGTACAAGTAAAACCTAAACCACTAAGCAGGGACACTCAATACTACCAATCATCATCTAACATGACATAGCCAGCTCAGCACAACCTCATTACATCAACGCACACCAACGCACCAACGTTCTGTAATAGTTACGTGCATACACATGACCATGACAAGGCACAAATTCACGACTCCAACACACGCCAGCACATGCCAACACATCACGGTAAGTCAACACGTCACGGTAAGTCGGCACGTAACCTGTGGTGTTAGTGCCATGTCATCATGTGGCAATGCACACAACACCCACGTCATCAATATACCCGTGCATGTGTAAACCTGTTGACAGTGCATGCGCACCTTACCATTGTACCAACCACTGCTGTACCACTTGTACCAGGTGTCAACCACTTCATCAGTATCCCCTGCACACAACGTATACTGTGACCACTGTAGTAGCTGGACACGTGGGTGTGTCCAACCGATCCAGTTATGCCATACCACTTGTACGCACCACGTTGCATATGTACATTTGCAGTAGCCAATCAGAAGCCAGTTTCACGTTGGGTTCGCGCACACGCGCATATGCGCTTTTGCAGAGGTACCCTCTAAAACAGCCCATGCTCCCCGGAACATTTGGTTTTCAGTGACAGCACAGGTACTACTGCCAACACCCCCCCTCTGTCACTGACTTCAAAGGTCTAAGGGAGCAAGCCACAGTCACCGCGGAACCTTGTTGAAAGTTGAACGGAAGTTGAGGGGATGGAAGGGAAGTTCGCCAGCTCTGGCTTGGATTTACTTGGAGGTCCTTCAGGCACATCTTATATACCACTCTAAACTCGAATTGCGCGGGAACACCAACTACAAGTAAAACCTAAACCACTAAGCAGGGACACTCAATACTACCAATCATCATCTAACATGACATAGCCAGCTCAGCACAACCTCATTACACCAACGCACACCAACGCACCAACGTTCTGTAATAGTTACGTGCATACACATGACCATGACAAGGCACAAATTCACGACTCCAACACACGCCAGCACATGCCAACACATCACGGTAAGTCAACACGTTACGGTAAGTCGGCACGTAACCTGTGGTGTTAGTGCCATGTCATCATGTGGCGATGCACACAACACCCACGTCATCAATATACCCGTGCATGTGTAAACCTGTTGACAGTGCATGCGCACCTTACCATTGTACCAACCACTGCTGTACCACTTGTACCAGGTGTCAACCACTTCATCAGTATCCCCTGCACACAACGTACACTGTGACCACTGTAGTAGCTGGACACGTGGGTGTGTCCAACCGATCCAGTTATGCCATACCACTTGTACGCACCACGTTGCATATGTACATTTGCAGTAGCCAATCAGAAGCCAGTTTCACGTTGGGTTCGCGCACACGCGCATATGCGCTTTTGCAGAGGTACCCTCTAAAACAGCCCATGCTCCCCGGAACATTTGGTTTTCAGTGACAGCACAGGTACTACTGCCAACACCCCCCTCTGTCACTGACTTCAAAGGTCTAAGGGGAGCAAGCCACAGTCACCGCGGAACCTTGCCAGCTTAACTCGACCGAGCGCTTTCGTCAGCATATCGGCAACCATGTCTTCCGTGGAACAGTACTGCAACTGGACGGCTTTGTCGCGTAGAGCCTCTCTGGTGAAGTGAAAGCGAATATCAATGTGCTTAGTACGCTTGTTCACAACTCCATTTCGAGCAAGGTCGATGCAACCTTGGTTGTCCACGTACACAGTTGTGGGCTCAACCATTAGCGTCACTGACTCATCCACGTGTAGTCCACTTGCGTTGCCAATGCAACTCCACAGTCGTCTCAGCCAGATCGCTTCCTTCGTCCCACTGCACAGACTCACATACTCAGCCTCAGCGCTAGACAATGCAACTACTTCCTGTTGGCGCGAGCTCCAAGACACAGGAGCACCGCACATCATGAACACATACCCACTGGTGGACTTGCGGTTGGATGTATCACCTGCCCAGTCAGAGTCTACGTATCCATACAGCTGAGTATCAGTCGTGGTGCCATAAGTAAGTCCGAGGGAGCGAGTGCCATTGAGGTAACGCAGAACATGCTTGACCGCTTTCCAATGAGTCTCTCCAGGTTTCTCGACATACTTGGCTAGCTTGGACACTGCAAACGAGATGTCCGGTCGAGTGCCAACAGAGAGATACATCAGACAACCGATCACCTGGCGATACGGGATGTTCGTCAGAGGCTCTTCTACCTAGTGAGGTCAGCACCAGAGTCCATGGGAGTGTCCATTGGTTTGCACTGCAACATGCCAAAACGTTCTAAGACCTTACGCGTGTATGCAGACTGTGTCAGGTACAGCTGTCTTTTGGATCGATCACGATGGATCTCGAACCCAAGTAACATGCGCGCTTCACTGAGATCCTTCATCTGAAAACGTTTTGACAGTTCACGCTTTACGCGATTCATTGTCTCCATACTTGGACTCGCAATGAGCAAGTCGTCCACATAAAGAGCAATGATCACAAGCGCTCCCAGTACCTCTCCGGTGTAAACGCACTCGTCTGCGACGTTTGGCTTCAGACCCATCCAACCAACGAGGAACAAGTACATCTTTGCAAACCACTGCCTTGATGCCTGTCGTAGCCCATAGATGGCTTTCTTGAGAAGGCATACCAAGTCCTCGTTCCCAGGTCTGATGAATCCGTCCGGCTGCTCCATGTACACAGTCTCTTCCAGGTCGCCATTCAAGAATGCAGTCTTCACATCCATCTGGTGCAGATGATAGTTCTGCATTGCTACAATGGACAGAATCATTCTAATGGATGTGAATTTGACCACTGGTGCATACGTCTCGGAGAAGTCTACACCTTCGAGCTGCAGAAACCCTCGAGCCACCACACGAGCCTTGTACCTCACTGTCGGTTCATCGTTGTCGCCAGCCTCATATTTTTGCACAAATACCCACTTGGATGATATCACGTTGCTGTCAGCTGGCCTTGGCACTAACTCCCATGTGTCATGCTCCATCAGAGACTCGTACTCACTGTTCATGGCCTTGGTCCACGCTTTTGAATCAGGACGTGACACCGCATCGGAGTATGAGGATGGGACGTCATCATTGGCAGTGAGGAGGGCAGTGCCGCGCCACCACGAGGTAGGCGCTCTACGCTCACGAGTGGATCTCCGAAGTGGTGGTGGATCTGGTACGTCTGGCTCAACTTCTGTCTCAGCTGTGGGCTCATCGTGGCCACTGCCTGAAGCTTCTTCTGGTGGAGTATCTGGTGCAGCGGGTTCAACTTGGCCATCGGTGGGTGTAGTAGAGGTGGGTGATGTTTGATTTCGGCTTGTCCGAGATGTCGATCTCAGCATAGTCGTAATCATCAACGTGGTCAGTACCTTGATCTGAACCACTACATTCGTCAAACCTCACATCTCTCGACACAACCACCTTCTTCTTTTGCGCATCCCACAGTTTATAACCGTTCGATCCAGTTGTGTACCCAATAAAGATCGCCTCCACGGCACGTTGCTCCAGCTTCTTCAGCTTGTGGTCCACCACTTTGTACCAGCACCGGCTACCGAACACACGCAGATTGCTCAAGTCAGGTTCATATCCACTCCACATCTCGAGTGGTGTCACGTCACTCGGAAGGGCCTTGCAGGTGACTCGATTGCGCACATACACTGCAACGTTCAATGCTTCAGCCCAGAAGCTCTTTGGCAGTTTCTTGTGATGCAGCATCGATCTCACCAAGTCCATGAGTGTTTCGGTTGAACCGTTCGGCCAGACCATTCTGATGTGGATTGTAAGGCACCGTTCGCTGATGTTCAATACCGTGACGTTCAAGCT